>ML261650.1:1982-67528 GCA_005239495.1 Nicotiana undulata | reverse complement strand
TTGTTTGATGTGATTTGAGACCTCGAGCAAGTCCGTGGGGTGTTATGGGACTGAGTCGTGTGATTGGACGGGGTCCCGGGGGCCTCGGGTGTGTTTCGGGGTGGTTTCGGATCATTTCGGGCTGTTTTGAGATGGCTGTTGCTGGTGTCTGGTGTTGTTCTTCGCGTTCACGAAGAAGAATTTGGCATCAGGGACTTTTCTCTTCGCGTTCGCGAACAGTGCCTCGCGTTCGCGAAGAAGAAAAATATCTGTTGCGCAGGTCTGACTTCAGAGGCTCATATCTCACAATGTATAAGGAATTTTGAGATTATGTAAAAAAGAAAGTTACAGCTCTTTGTGTCTAGTTTCTAGAAATGTCAACCATTTGGCATTTGAAGTTTTGGGAAAAAAGTTATGAAAATTCGGCTAGAGGCTATTTGAGAAGAATAAATAGGGAACCTGGAATTTTTTTTCTATGCGTTCGCGGTGGTGTACCGCGTTTGCGAAGAGTAAACGGGGGAGCTGGAGTTTTTTTTCTATGCGTTCGCAACGAGGTACCGTGTTCGCGATGAAGGATTTACCTGGGCATATTTAAATAAACCCTTCCGCGACCTAAACCCTTTTTACACCATTTTTGTACGGACAAAGAGCTTTTGGGGACGATTTTGAAGAGGGAAATCCTTGTTATTCATCGAGGTAAGTGTTTTGATCATTAAAACTCGATTATGGATGATTATAGAACATAAAATTAGTGTAAATTCATGAAAAATCAGTAGAAAAATTGGGTTTTAGGGCTTGAGATTATGTGATCTTTATGGGTCAATTTGAGGGGTCAAACGAACTCCGATTTTGGTGTTCTTTATATGTACGGACTCGTGAGAGGACGAAGAAAACTTTTGTATAAAAATTTCTGAGTTTCGGGATGCGGGCCCGGGGGTCAGGTTTTTACCGAACTCGAATTTTGAGCTAAATTCGATATTTTTCAATTGAAATTTATTCCTTAAGCACATATTGATGATAAAAATCTGAAATTGGCAGATTTGGAGCCTTCGGAAGTTGATTCGAAAGGCAAGCGCATTGCGAAATAGTTTCCGGGCTAGTTTTGAGGTAAGTAATGTCTTTAAATCCTGTTCTGAGTGTATGAATTCCCGGACTATGCACCCTTTCACGGGTTTTGAAATGCAAAGGTTGAAACTTTGGAGATATATTCCTTACTTAGGCGACTATTGAGTTGCGAAATGTCTTTTAAAGCTTATTTCCAATAGTACTATATATACTTGATATGATTTGGGCTGTAAGCCATGTTTGGGGCCTAGTGCCGATTTGTTTACCCTTGGGGGATGTTTTACTATTATCCTCACTGATACGTTATGATTTTTCACTCATTCTTTTCCTGTGAAACTGTTTTGACACTTAGAGTATTTTGATACTAATTCTTGAAAATGAAACACTATTTTTGGGTCGAGAACCCGGTATATTTATGGCCTGAAGGGCAAATTGAGAGTGTCTGGCTGAGTGAGGCTGCTGGCCTATATTGTGAGGATGATATGATATGAGTGAGGCTGCGGGCCTATAGTGTGTGTGATTTATGCCATGCTATGGCTTATTATAGCGCTTGGGCTGGTGAGCCCCTCCGGGGTCTATACATACCCCCAGTGAGCGTAGGTACCTAATGAGTCATGCCCGCGGGGCTTATGCTGAGTGATTGTGAGGTTGCCTGATGGGAAAAGTGATTGTGAGGTTGTCTGATGGGCAGAGTGATTGTGAGGTTGTCTGATGGGCAGAGTGATTGTGAGGTTGCCTGATGTGCAAAGTGATTGTGAGGTTGCCTGATGGGCTAATAGTGAAAGATATTGTGATGAGAAACGATTATAGCCCGAGGGGAAGATTTATGAATATTTTTACTGAGTTTTCAAACTATGATTTACTTCGTTTTCAAACTGATTTTTACTGAGATATTCTGATATTACACTTGGCTCAAAGGATTTATGGAAACTGATTTTTGAACTCATATATTTGATGAATACTACCTAGTGACTTGGTGTTTTACTGGCTTTGTGAATTGGTGTAGTTGTACTGTGTGCTTTTTATTTCTCATACTGTGATTTATTTTCATTACTACTGAGTTGGCGTACTCATAAAGACTCCCTGTGCCTCTGTGCACAGATTCAGGTGCGGTTTGGAGCAGTAGTTGCCTTGTTCGTTAGCAGCAGTTCACGGGATTTCAGGTAGCTGTCCAACGCCCACAGCTTCTCCATTTCCCTTCCTTATTTAGTTTTAGTATTTGAATCAGAGACATATATTATAGTTTTAGCAGAGTTAGATTTATTTATTCTTAGATGCTCATGACTATTGACTCCAGTTCTTGGGAGGTTTGTTTAGGCTAATATGGGAACGCTAAGACTTAACTATATTATTTGATGCTATGGTTGTATGCTTATTATTGAATTGTGAACCCTTATAATTGAACAAATGCGTAGTAAAGTGATGGTTGGCTAGCCTAGTCCAACGATAGGCGCCATCACAGCCTGTTAGGATTTGGGGTCGTGACACTGGCTCAGGCAGGGAGGGAGCATCTATGACTGCTGATGCTTTATGGAGATTGGACCGGTTCACCAAGATGTTCCCTACTACTTTTAGTGGTGCACCTTCAAAGGATCCCTAGTATTTCTTGGACAATTGCTATGAGGTTCTTCGAAACATGGGGATAGTTGAGACCAATGGGGTCGATTTTGCTACGTTCTGCCTTTCAGGTCCCGCCAAGACTTGGTGGAGGGACTTTTGCTTGACCAGACCAAATGGGTCACCGTCTTTGTCTTGGGCTCAGTTCTCCAATTTGTTCTTGGAGAAGTTTCTTCCAGTCACCCAGAGAGAGGATTTCTGGAAGCAGTTTGAGCGTCTCCAGTAGGGTTCTATGACAGTTACACAGTATGAGACCAGGTTCATCACTCTGGCCCGACATGCTATCATGATACTCCCCACCGACCGAGAGAGGGTGAGGAGGTTTATTGAGGAGATAGCTTAGCCGATTAGACTGCAGATGGCCAGAGAGACAGGCAGTGACATTTCCTTTCAGGAGGCGGCCTATGTGGCCAGGCGAGTCGAGATGGTCTTTTTGCAGGGTAGTGGTCAGGGGTCTGACAAGAGGCCTCATCATTTTGTCCGGTTCAGTGGTGCCTCATCTGGAGGTAGGGATTTTTTTGGCAGAGGTCATCCTCCGAGACCCGTTCAGTCAGCACTTCAGGTATCCCACAGTGCACCACCAGCTCTTATCAGTGCACCGCCGCTCCAGAGTTTTCAGAGTGGTTACTCCGGTCGACATGGACAATTTCAGGGCCAGTAGTCTCAGCAGACGAGATCTTAATATACATGTGGTGTCCCCGGGCACATTGCTAGGTTTTGCCCCCGATCCTCGAGTGGTTCTCACCACTAGGGTTCCCATGCTATGATTCCCGCACCAGGTGCTCCACCACCCCCCTCGGCCAGCAAGGGGTGGAGGCCGAGGTGCTAGAGGTGGAGGTCAGATAGTCAGAGGTGGAGGTCAGGCTACCAGAGCTAGAGGTCAGCCAACAGTAGGCCGTCCCATAGATGTTCAGATTGGTGGGGCCCAGCCCCGATGTTATGCTATTCCTGCCAGACCTGAGGCTGAGGCCTCCGATGCAGTCATTACAGGTATGGTTTCAGCTTGCAGCAGGGATGCTTCGATTTTGTTTGATCCGGGATCCACATTCTCCTATGTGTCATCATATTTTGCTCTTTGTTTGATTATACCTCGTGATTCTCTGAGTACTCCTGTATATGTGTCTACACCGGTGGGTGATTCTATTGTGGTAGATCATGTCTACCGTTCATGTGTAGTGGTTATTGGTGGTCTTGAGACCAGTGTAGATCTTCTACTCCTTGACATTGTTGATTTCGATGTTATTTTAGGGATGGATTGGTTGTCACTCTATCATGCTATTCTAGACTGTCATGCCAAGACTGTGACCTTGGCCTTGCCGGGAGTACCTCGATTGGAGTGGAAGGGGACTCATGGTCATTCTTCCAGCAGGGTTATCTCATATATGAAGGCTCGGTGCATGGTCGAGAAGGGGCGTTTAGCCTATTTGGCTTATGTTCGTGATTCTAGTGCCGAGGTTCCTTCTATGGAGTCTGTGCCCATTGTCCGTGAGTTTCCATATGTGTTTCCTGCAGACTTGCCGAGTATGCCACCCGACAGGGATATTGACTTTTTCATTGAGTTGGCCCCGCGCACTTATCCCATTTCTATTTCGCCATATCGTATGGCCCCGCCTGAGTTGAAGGAACAGTTGCAGGATTTGCTAGATAAAGGCTTTATTAGGCCTAGTGTTTCACCATGGGTTCTCCAGTGTTGTTTGTTAATAAGAAAGATGGGTCGATGAGGATGTGCATTGATTACCGGCAATTGAACAAGGTTACTATCAAGAGCAAGTATCCATTGCCGAGGATTGATGATTTGTTTGACCAGCTTCAGGGTTCCAAGGTATTTTCAAAGATTGACTTGAGATCTGGCTACCATCAGTTGAGGATTAGGGCATCCGATGTCCCTAAGACAGCCTTTCGCACTCGGTACGGGCATTATGAGTTCTTGGTGATGTCATTCATGTTGACAAATGCCCCAGCTGCTTTTATGGATTTGATGAACCGAGTGTTCAGGCCTTATTTGGATTTGTTCATGATTGTCTTCATTGATGACATTTTGATTTATTCCCGCAGTCGGGAGGAGCACGAGCAGCACCTTCGAGTCGTTCTCCAAACTCTGAAGGACAGTCAGTTGTATGCTAAGTTTTCCAAGTGTGAGTTCTGGTTGAGATCAGTTGCATTCTTGGTTCATGTTGTATCAGAAGAGGGTATTCAGGTAGATCCCAAGAAGATTTCAGCAGTTAAGGATTGTCCTAGACCCACATCAGCTACAGAGATTCAGAGTTTCTTGGGCTTAGCAGGTTATTATCGTCGGTTTGTGGAGGGGTTTTCATCTATTGCAGCCCCGATGAACAGGTTGACTCAGAAGGGTGCCCAGTTCAGGTGGTCAGATGAGTGTAAGGCGAGCTTTCATAAGCTCAAGATAGCCTTGACCACGACACCGGTGTTGGTTTTGCCCTCAGGTTCAAGGCCATATACTGTATATTGTGATGCTTCTCCGATTGGACTTGGTGCAGTGTTGATGCAGGATTGCAAGGTTATAGCATATGCTTCACGTCAATTGAAGGTCCACGAGAAGAATTACCTCGTTCATGATTTGGAGTTAGCAGCTATTGTTCACGCGCTGAAGATTTGGAGGCATTATTTATATGGCGTGCCTTGTGAGGTGTTCACGGATCACAAGAGTTTACAATACTTGTTCAAGCAGAAAGAGTTGAATTTGAGGCAGAGGTGATGGTTGGAGCAATTGAAAGACTATGACATCACCATCGTATATCATCCGGGGAAGGCCAATGTAGTGGCCGATGATTTGAGTAGGAAGTCAGCCAGTATGGGTAGCCAGTATGGGTAGTCTTGCTTATATTCCGGTCGGGGAGAGACCGCTTGCTTTAGATGTTCAGGATTTGGCCAATCGGTTCATGAGATTGGATGTTTCTGAGACCAGCAGTGTTCTGGCTTATATTGTGGCTCGTTCTTCATTATTCGACCGTATTCGGGATCGACAGTATGATGATCTTCATTTGCATGCCCTTAAGGACACGGTTCGACACGGAGGTGCCAAGCAGGTTTTGGTTGGTGATGATGGAGTCTTGCGGATGCAGGGCCGTATTTTTGTGCCCAATGCTGATGGACTTCGTGAGTTGATATTGCAGGAGGCCCATAGTTCCCGGTACTCCATTCATCCGGGCGCCGCAAAGATGTATCAGGATTTGCGGCAGCATTATTGGTGGAGAAGGATGAAGAAAGATATCGTGGCATATGTAGCTCGGTGCTTGAACTGTCAGCAGGTTAAGTACGAGCACCAGAGACCTGGTGGATTTATGCAGCAGATTGAGATTCCTGAGTGGAAGTGGGAGCGTGTCACCATGGATTTCGTAGTTTGACTCCCACTGGCTCAGAGGAAGTTCGATGTAGTATGGGTCATTATGGATAGGCTGACCAAGTCAGCGCATTTCATCCCTGTGGCAGTTTTCTATTCTTTGGAGAGGTTAACATGTATCTACATCAGGGAGATTGTTCGCCTCCACGGTGTGCCCGTGTCCATTATTTCTGACCGAGGTACGCAATTTACCTCACATTTCTAGAGAGTGTTTCAGCGTGAGTTGGGCACACGAGTTGAGTTGAGCACACCATTTCATCCTCAGACGGACGGACAACCCAAGCGCACCATTCAAATTTTAGAGGACATGTTGCGAGCATGTGTCATGATTTTGGGGGTTCTTGGGACCAGTTCTTGCCTTTAGCTGAGTTTGCCTACAACAACAGCAACCAGTCGAGCATTCAGATGGCTCCTTATGAGGTGTTGTATGGTAGGCGGTGTCGGTCGCCCGTTGGGTGGTTTGAGCCGGGAGAGGCTCGGTTGTTGGGTACAAAGTTAGTGCAGGATTCCTTGGATAAGGTGAAGATCATTCAGGACAGACTTCATATAGCTCAGTCCAGGTAGAAGAGTTATGCAGGCCGTAGAGTTCGTGGTTTAGTATTTATGGTCGGAGAGCGGGTATTGCTCCGGGTGTCGCCCATGAAGGGCGTGATGAGGTTCGGAAAGAAGGGCAAGCTGAGCCCTAGGTTCATTGGCCCGTTTGAGATCCTTGATAAAGTGGAAGAGGTGGACTACATGCTTGCTTTGCCACCGAGTTTATCAGTCGTGCATCCAGTGTTCCATGTATCTATGCTTCGGAGGTATCACGGCGATCCATCCCATGTATTAGACTTCAGCAGTGTCCAGTTGGACAAGGATTTGACCTACGAGGAGGAGCCGGTAGCTATATTAGACCGGCAGATTCGTCAGTTGAGATCAAAGAGTTATCCTTCGGTCCGTGTTCAGTGGAGGGGTCAGCCTGCCGAGGCAGCTACCAGGGAGTCCGAATCCGATATGCGGAGCCGATATCCCCATCTTTTCCCTAATTCATGTACTTTTCTATGTCCGTTCGAGGACGAACGTTTGTTTTAAAGGTGGAGATTGTGATGACCCAAAAGGTCATCCTGTGTTTTATAAGTCAAATCTGTGTTTCGAGGTCTTGAAAACTTCCTTTTATCCCACCTCGATTAGGGTGCGCAGCCCAAGCGTATAGCCGGGAAGCCTTTATGTGAAAGAAAAACTGAGAAAATGCTATTTTTTGCTTTTGAAATTTGATTTAAGTGGACTTCGGTCAATATTTAGGGTAAACGGACCCGAACCCGTGATTTGACGGTCCCGTAGGAAAATATGGGACTTGGACGTATGCCCGGAATCGAATTCCGAGGTCCCAAGCCAGAGAAATGAATTTTTGAAAGAAATTATTTTTCTGAAAAATATAAAGTATTCAAGAAATTTGATTAAGTTTGAAATCTATGGTATCGGGCCCGTATTTTGGTTTCGGAGCCCGGTACAGGTTCAATATGATATTTATGACATGTCTGTAAAATTTGGTAAGAAATGAAAGTCGTTTGACGTGATTCGGACCCGTAGTTGTAAAGTTTGATATTTTGGAAGTTTTGGAAATTTTCCTTGATTTTGATGCTAAATTCATTGTTTAAGGTGTTATTATGGAGATTTGATCGCACAAGTAAGTCCGTAGGATTTTTTGAGGTTGTGTGCATATTTGGTTTGGAGCCCCGAGGGCTCGGGTGAGTTTCGGATAGGCGTCGGAGTGTTTTTTGAACTTAAAAATCTGGTGTTTGGACTATTTTCTGGTGTCTGAAACTTTGTACTATGAAAACGCATAGATAGCCATGCGAACGCACAACACAGGATTGGTAGGGGGTTGGTTATCACAGTGAGATCGCATAGGACCAGGCGGAGCACAGGAATTTTGCTCTACGCGAACTCACACTGGAGGCCGCGATCGCATAGCATTAGAGAGGGGCTGGGGGTTGGGCAGTGCTAAGGCTATGTTAACACATCCGTTTGGACGCGATCGCGGAGTGTTAAGGGAGGGAAGCCTATGCGAACGCACCACTCAGGTCACGAACGCATAGGGCTAATTTTGCCCAGTCTTTTTAAAAACAGAAACCATACGGGATTTTACCAAAATTTCATAACTTCTTCACCTAAACTCAAACTTGGGCGATTTTTGAAAGGGGATTTCACTACAAACTCATAGGTATGTATTCTTAGACTTGTTTTCTTCAATTTCCATTAACACCCATTAGATTTCTAGGCCTAAATCATATTCTTAAGGGTAGAAAATTAGGGATTTGGGTAGAGTTAGGGCTTTTTGAATAATTGGAATTCAGACCTCATTTTGGGGTCAGATTTCGAAACTAATTACATATTCGGGCTCGTGGGTGAATAGGTGATCGGGTTTTGGTCCGAATCTCGTGTTTTGACCAAGCGGGCCCGAGGTCGATTTTTGACTTTTTGGGAAGAATGATAGGAAATCTATAATTAAGCATTGGAATTGAATTGCTTAGCGTTTATTGATGATATTAAGTCAATTATGTATAGATACAATGGATTTGGAGTCAAATCAAAAGGTTATGCGGTGGTTGAGGCTTGATTTGGTCGTGCGAGTCGAGGTAAGTGTTTTGGCCTAACCTTAGCTTGGGGGAATAGGTGTTGTGTCTTGTTTGCTATGTGTGAATACCATGTGCAACGTATAAGTGAGGTGACGAGTACCTATATGTTGGGTCAAGCATGCCCGTGAGTCGGATATTATGAATTATGTGGTTTTCATTGATATTTATTGTGTTATAGTTTGAGTTTCACTTTGTGGTTATTCATTTTGGTGGGAATTCTTGGTAATGAACATTTTTGAGTATGGGGTTCAGTTGAGAAACTTTATCTGAAGATATATACTTGAGTGAGATTGGTTATAGTTGTGTCCCTTGCCGGGATTGTGATATCTCTATTGTTGTTCCCTTGCCGGGATGTTATAATTTATTATTATGGTTCATACTGTTGATTTTCTTTTCCAAACTTTTTTTATTGATATTGTTTGGGTGAGGAAGAGTGTAAAGCACGAAGGGTGATGTCGTGTATTGATTTGGTGAGGAAGAGTGTAAAGCACGAAGGGTGATGCCGTGTATTGATTATTGTGAGGATGAGAGTGTAAAAGCACGAAGGGTGATGCCGTGCCATATGATGTTATTAAAAGCATGAAGGGTGATGTC
Source organism: Nicotiana undulata (assembly GCA_005239495.1). Classification (NCBI taxonomy): domain Eukaryota; kingdom Viridiplantae; phylum Streptophyta; class Magnoliopsida; order Solanales; family Solanaceae; genus Nicotiana; species Nicotiana undulata. Next base: position 58,294 of record ML261650.1, on the reverse strand, counting down.
GTGCCGTTTCTATTGATTATTGTGAGAACGATAGTAAAAGCACGAAGGGTGATGCCATGCACTTGCATTTATTTTGGTGATAATGAGAGTAAAAGCACGAAGGGTGATGCCGTGCACTGTTTTCTCTGTGTTGTTATTTCCTGTATTTAATTTGATATTTGAATTGTTGTCTTATTTTGTTATTTCCGTTTCCTGATATTTCTTTCCCCAATCATGTTCCCCTTTTCCGTGTACTTAGTTGTCTACTCTTGTTATTATTTTTCCTCCGTATCTTATTAATTGCACAGGTTGTTTTGGTTGTCGTGTACTACCCTCGTCACTACTTCGCCGAGGTTAGGCTCGACACTTACTCAGTACATGGGGTCGGTTATACTGATGCTACACTCTTCACATCTTTGTTGTGCAGATCCCGGTACAGGACTCTTTGGACACTAGAGCAAGGAGCCTGCCTTCAGTCCACGTGGAGACACCGAGGTAGTCCTGTTGGCGTCTGCAAGCCTTGGTGTCCCCTCCTACTTCTTGTATTGTGTTCTACTTATTTCAGAAATAGATGTATTGATTTCCTTAAGACCGTTATATGTATTATTCGTAGACAGTCCGTGATATTGTGACTCCAAGGTTCTGGGATTGGTATTGTGTAACTTCGTAAAAGCTTTACATTGAGTTAATATATTCTGTTTCATTTTGTACTTTCAAATATGTTAGTGTTGTACTTCGCTTGTGATTGAATAATAATAAAGGATAAGGTAACATAAATACTCGCGTTGGCTTGCCTATCGGGTTCAATGTTAGGTGTCATCACGGTCCCGACGGTGAGAAATTTGGGTTGTGACACAATCATTTCTATGTCCTATATGTCTTATGGAAATACAACAAAGGTTGCCATTCTCTGATAGCACTACTTAATCTACTGCCCCTTTCCAATTGGTCCACATTGACATTCGGGGACCTTATAACACTTCTACGTATAATGGTTTTAGATATTTCATTACCTTAGTGGATGACTACTCTAGGGTATCCTGGACTCACTTAATTTCTAGAAAAAGTAATGCTTTGTATGTACTCAAAGCTTTCACCTCTATGGTACAGAATCATTTCCACACTTCAGTTCAGACCTTCAGGTCTGCTAATGCTTTTGAACTAGGCTCTACTCTAGAATCCCGATCCTTCTTTTCTCTCAAGGGATTCTGCACCAGACTACTATTCCCCACATACCACAACAGAATGGTGTTGTGGAAAGGAAACACAAACACCTCTTAGAAACTTCCAGAGCATTATTATTTCAATCCAACTTGCCTACTAAATTCTGGGGTGAATGTGTCCTTACAACCACATATCTCATCAATAGGTTTCCTTCTACTGTCCTTAACAAAATATCCCCTTTTGAGAAACTACATAGACACTCACCTTCTTATGATCATCTTAGATCATTTGGATGCCTTTGTTTTGCTACATCCCCTAAACATTGTAGGGATAAATTTCAGTCTAGAGCAATCCCTTCCATTTTCCTTGGCTTTCCTTGTGGGAAGAAAGGATACAAATTACTTAATATGTCTTCTCAATCTATCTTCTACTCTAGAGATGTTGTTTTCATGAACATGTTTTTTCCTTCTCCACTAATTCTTCTAACACTTCCATTCCTTCCCCTTCCAACTTTGTTGATATTCCTCATCACCATACTCCACCTGTTTCTTCTCATCATGTTCCTCTTAATTCTACATCCTTCCTTGTTCCTTCTCCTCTTGTTGTTTCCTCTCTTTCTCCTCCTACTGTTGTTCCAGACTCTTTCCCATCTTCTATTTCTGCCCCATCTCCCTCCAATCTTCGTCCATCTGATCCTCCTCTTAGAAGATCCCTTAGAGTACCACATCCACCTCCTCATCTAGCAGACTATGTCTGTTCTTCCCATGTATCTACTGTTCCTAGTATCTCCTCCACATAATTGCACTTGCATGAGCCTCAGTACTATCAATAGGCTACTTCTAATCCTGCTTGGCAGGAGGCCATGCTAAAATAATTTCAAGCATTAGAAGCTAACAACACCTGGGATATTGTACCTCTTCCCCCTAACAAAAAGGTTATCCCTTGCAAGTGGGTGTACAAAATAAAACAAAAAGCTGATGGTTCTATTGATAGGTACAAGGCAAGGTTAGTCATTAGGGGTGATACGGAGAATGAAGGTATTGATTACAATGAAACTTTCTCCCCGGTTGTCAAATTTACTACTATCAAGTTTCTTCTTTCCCTTGCTATAAAGAGGAACTGGATTGACTATCAACTTGTTGTAAATAATGCCTTCCTCCATGGTGATCTCCATGAGGAAGTTTACATGAAGGTTCCACCTGGGATGAAGGTTTCTCTTACTGGTTCTTCTTCTTTCCCTTTGGTATGCAAGCTCAAAATATCTTTGTATGGCCTCAAACAAGCGTCCAGACAATGGTTTTCTAAATTGTCTGAAGCCTTGACTACAAGAGGATACATTTCTAGCATGAATGACTACTCCCTGTTTACAAAGTCTACTCCTACTTCTCTTACTGTTCTAGCTGTGTATGTTGATGATATTTTACTAGCTGGGGATGATGTTGTTGAATTGGATAGTGTTAAGCTAATTCTTGACCAATGTTTACCGGGAAAAAAGTAATTACAATTATATTCGAGTAAGTGGTTCTAAAAATATGCGATCTATTTCAGTACTAGTTATTAGGCAGTTGATGCTAAGTGCGATTGAAACAGATAGATTAAAGACAGTATGAAATTGAAGATAATCAAACCGGGAAGCCTCGAATTGGATGTTCGATGCTGGCTTTGGGGGTCCTCAGGGTCGAGGTTCGGAGCTACCGTTGGACGATCGATGAAGCCATATCAAGTTTATAGGTTTCGAAGTATGCTACTTATGATCAATAATGAGCTATATATGAAGAACAATTAATGAAAAGCAATAAATGTAAGTAAATGAGCTAGTAGAGAGAAATAGGGAATGTTTGAGCAATGAAGCAGAGAATGTTCTTGATCATTGTATTCAATATTGTACTCCAAGAAATAATAAGGGACCCCTTTATATAGGAGGAGAAATCCCAACATAGTACACTATCATTTATTACAAAGATTCGCAAATGATACAACTTTTTAATGTCTGAGTACGGATTTGCACTTTATCGCAGACCCGATCGCGCTTGTTCTTGGGTCGTTTGTCTGAGGAAGTCATCGATCTGTATTGCCTCGATGTTGGCGCTCGGGGTCAGGCCTTTCTCGACACCTCGAGCCTCTTGCGGATGGCTCACAAAATGCCAAAAAAACAAAAATCGGTCTTCCTAATTTTAGCCGCATATAGATAGACCCCGCGTTTCTTGGAATGAAGAGACAAGAAATGTCTTGAATTCATTATCCCTAGTATTCCCGTTATTCCGTCATCCGTGCCATATGAAGTGATTGACAAGATAGAAGGGAACCCATAGGGTCGTGTCCATACAACTTCCGAGAAGTTCATGCATTGATGACAACAATTAATCGTCCTTGGGCTTTCTATAACGTACATGGTGACCCTCTATAAATACGCCTTCCCCTACTTCTTCCCTCTTATCGTGCCTCCAAGTTCTTGAGAGAATTTTCCCTATCGTTTTCCGGCATTTACCGTCCGACCAAATCTTCCTTATTTCTCGCGATTCCTAGAGGGAAAGAATTGGCGAAGACTTTCTCCAGTGTTTCTCAGACTGACAAGCCTTCCTCCCTTTCACGTCCATCATAGGAGAAGGCGATAGAACCCCTCGTCTCGAGGATTGCATCCCCGGGGCATGCGTGATATCATCCGATTTTAAGATTGACAAACCATATTCGAGGCTAGGGCGATGCGAGCCCATATCTCGGTATATCAACTTGATCTTAGATACCGGGAAGGTAAAAATAGAATATTAGTGGGGGAGTTCGATGCTGGTGAAGACCCCCTCCCGGGAGGAAGATATTACCACACACGAGGTCGGCTTCCTCAGTGTGTATACTTATCCATTTACCCTTGGTCCGGTGGGACCATCGTCGCCCTTAATAGACCCTGTTATCCTTGACTTCCGCGAACGATACAGGTGACCCTTGGTCAGATACATCCGTCATTTTGGCGCACCATATACATGACCAGATATTTTACGAGCACGGTCGAGGGAATGCCTTTTACCCTTAACCATCTGATTAGAATGTACAGCCCCCGACTTTATCGTGGTGGCCTAAACAAACTTCAACGTCGGGCCTCGAGGGACTTTTTTGCATGTACTGATGAAGTTAGAGACAAAGGGTGGATGAGTCATTTTGTCCGAATCAGGACTGCAGACCTGATTCCGACGGAAAGAACGTCGTTCCCCGAGAGGTGGAATATGAAACGTAAGTGCACATTTTAACCAGACGCCTCCTCTTTTGCTGTTGTTTGATTACCTCATGAAATGTCTTTTATTGTTGCCGCAGCCATTGCCGTGTATACTGGATCAATAAAGAGTCTCTCGGACTGGATCCTCCAGCTAGATTTGGTCTACCCATATGCTGAGCGTGTGTGGTGCGATCTGTCAGCGTGCCGATGGGAGGCGAAGAATCATGGTAAGCTCTTTCTGTTATGGTAATTGTATTTTCTGAAGGGGCATCACTGATCATAGCTCTGCATACGATGGTTGTGCTTTTTGTATTTGTACAGGCCTAGGAGAGACTTCTGTGATGAGGGAGGCGCCTCTTGGGGAAGCGGATACCCCAAAATTTGTTAAATAAAAGAAGAGAGGAAAGAGATTGCCGGCTGAGTCTTCGAAATCTAAGAAAGCCAGAGTGAAGAGATCCTTGGTTGGCTCGGTGGCCTCGACCCCTAAGGTCTGTGAGGGCCCCCGAACCGGCAGCGGGGAAGGAGTTGGTCCTGAGGTGGTGCTCGTGGGAAGAGAAAACCTAGCCGCCCCGCACCTTGTCGAGACGAAGGCCATGGAACCGGAGATAACTAGGTCGGATTTTGATACGGCGGCTACCCAATCTGAAGCTGAGGAGCTTGTTGGGGATAAGTCGAACAACGTTCTCGGGCCGGATGTTAAGCAAAATTCTTCCCGAGCAGATGCGCACTATATTGCGGGGTTGGAGGCGCCTTGTCCTGAGGTTCCTCAAAGGCGAGGGAAGGACCCGATTTTTCTACCTCGGGTCATTGATGTGAGCGACTCCTCCCCAGAACCGACATTTCCTTCGGACCAATCGCAGGATGCTCGAGATAAAGGTTTCCTGATAAGGGAGCATTTGTTGAGGGCAGAGACGTGTCGGAAAGGCTTTGCATTGTGGCCGAGGAGAATTCCGAGCCTGAAGCTTCACTCGTTTTTGGTGAGCTTGATAGACTCTGCGCACAGGTAACCTTTTGCAAGCTTTGCCAAATATTTTGATCCTCATCATCCTTATTTTATTTCGCACGTTCTTTCAGGCCAAAGTGTTTTATGATCAGACCTTTTCCAAGTTCCAAGACGATTTGGCTTTCTACGAGGGTGAGTGTAGGAAGCTTACCTCGGAGGCTAACGAGCTCAAAGGCCACTCTAGTGAGAAAGAAGAGGAGCTCTGCAATCTTCGGGCTCGTTTGGAGGTGGCATCCAGAGCGAGAGCATGTCTGGTTGAGCAGGTATCGTAACTTCTTTTTATTTTTGTCTGTGTGTTCACCTCACTGTGGTGTCATGATCTACATCGGGCTGCTTTTTGCAGTTTGAAAAGGAAAATGCTCTGATGAAAGAGGAAATCCGAGCCCAGGGTGCCGATATCCTCGAACTAAAATGGTATGTGAATGAGATGACTACCGAGAAAAGCACTCTCCAGGGGAAGGTGACCTCGGTCGAGCATCAACTTCATGATGCGAGGGCGGAGTGTGATAGATACAAATATAGTCTCGCTGAATCAGCCGCCGCATTATCCGCAATGAGAGCTAAAGCCAAGGCACTCGTTTCCTCGTATAAAGAGGACGTTGTTGAAGCGAACGCTCATGATAAGAAGGTGACCGAAGAGGCAGACTTGCAACTAGCCTGTGAGGTGGAGCATGCCCAGTTGAAGTCTCGGAGGCGGGCCCTCGAGGACATTTATGACGGGGGCATCGATCTGACCGCCGAGATCGAGAGGGTGAAAACTATGGAAGAGGAGGCCGCTACCTTGATATTCTTGAGGGTGTTTCAAGCGACGACTCGAAAGATGGTGGCGATGAAGTCGAAGTCCCCGAGGGGGAAGAGGTCGTTGGAGACCTTAAGGCTGATACCGAAATTTCTGAGGGCGCGACCTCCCGGGGGCCATCGAAGACACAGCTCTGGCGGTAGATTAGGATTATATTTATTCCTTCTTTGCACGGGCTCAAGACATGAGTCTTGTAAATATGCTTCTTCAATACTTCAATTTATGCAAGTAGCCTTTCGTTTCCCATTATCTTGTTGTTTTTGCTTTTTCTTATTTCATCTAATTGTAATTCTTAATGAATCGCTATGGACGAAGAATTTGACCCTTCGGGTTTCAGTACCCGGATCGAGTTTTGGACACTGTTCTTCGATCTCTAGGTCTTTTGAATCTCATCGACCCTCTAGCTTTGAGTTAGCCCTGAGGCTTTTTTAAGCTGGCGTCAAGGCTCTTACACATTTTTAATTAGCCTTTTTTCGGGCTTAGTCTTCGAGCCTGATTTCGGCTCGGGCTCATTATCCCTTTAGGTTTTGAATTATCCCAGAGGCTTTTTACGTTGGCTTCAAGACTCTTATGCGTTTTTAGTCAACCATTTCGAGCTCAATCTCTGAGACGGGTTACTACTCGGGCTCATCGACCCATTAGGTTTTGAATTAGCCCGGGGGCTTTTTACGCTGGCTTCAAGGCTCTTACGCGTTTTTTAGTATGGCTATGTTTTCCGTCGCTTAAATATTTATTTTGAAGTTCTTGTGTTCACCCGACTCTTCGATGGCCCAAAAGGACCTCGATTACGAATCGTTATGTGGCGATAAACGGACACCTCAGAAGGTTTTGCCCTATGGTCGCATTGTTCCGAGCCTTTTCGCTGTTTGAAGCTGACATGAAAATGATCGAAGCTCTTTTTTTTCCGAGCCGACACGAAAATGTTCGAAGATTGCTCTTGCTTACACTAAAGGTAGCATGATTTTAACCGTTTCTTTTCGAAATAATTTCGAAGGATTTGATTTCATGGCGATAGTCCAGCGTCCCCGAATCGCTTTTGTTGGGTCAGAGCCCATCGACTGGAGTCGTTCAAGTTTTGGCCGAAGATTTTCGATCGGAGTCGTCTTGTCTGGACGGAGCCATTAGCCCCCGAATATCGTATCCTCGACATCTATATTCCAGGGTATCCTTTTTAGGGGTCTTACAAATTCGAATATATAGCCTTGGCTTAGAAATCAGGATTGGGCCTTGTTATTTAGATATGACCGCTCGAGGCTTTGCAATCTAGGTCATGGCCGTAGGACTTATAGTTTTGACTATGTCCTGAGGATTTGTGGTTTCGAAACTACCCTCGAATTACTTTTTGGGCACGAGGTTAACCATTCAGGATTTTGCTGCCTCATTCCTGTTTTCGTGCCAGTCCCCGAGTGCTCGAAAATTCATTGGCTCTGGGGCCATTATTAGCGATGAGATGTCCTTTTGAAAGCGCAAAGCTTGTACAAAATATGTTTCCTTTGATTATCCGGTATATGTGTACATGTTTTTCAGTGTTGAGGGCTTGATCATTCTATACAGGCACGTTTCTCTTGACCGTTTGACCCGCTACATCATTCTCCTATCGAGGCTTTATTCGGTAGTTTCTTCTAGGGGGATAGCATGCTTCCTAGCATTTGAGGTTGATTGGATAGGAGCCTTGGATACTTGGTTGAGATTTCCTTGGATAGCGCATAAATGTTGCCTCGTTAAAAACCTTGTCGGTAAAACCCTTTTTAGGGATAAAATCCGATCGAAGGAAAAGAGTGCAACGTACGCTATGGTATCCCGAGGATCTTTTGAAGAAGACGGGTGTTTTGATGTCTTCCGTCAGGCATCTGCAAAAGTTAGTTCGGAATATATGAATGAAAATGGGAGTATGGTTTTACCTTGGCAGCGACAGTGTTTGAGCATGGATGTGTTCAAGTCATTTGGAGGTTGTTCGCTTGCCGAGATGCCAATCCCGCGTGGTTTCTTGTTGACTTTTACGAGGGTGCGGTACGGCCTCTCCTAGCTCGGGCTTGGCTCGATCTTGTATTATTTAGGGTTTCGAATGTTTTAGGATGACCTTTCATAAGATCGAGTCTCCGACTCCAAAATGTCGGTGGGTGGATTTCGTCTTTGGACGACTGTTTGAACCGACGAGCCTCCTCATCTTTTATCTACTAACTCGAGGGCTTTAGTCATGGCTTCGTTGCTTTAATTCTATGCGGCATGCCAGATTACGGCGTTTGTCTTTATTTCTTCGGCTAATGTTAAGAGTTAGGCCCCTTCGCGGTTTTCCAAAGTGTGTGACCTATGCCATTGGTTTGCCGAGCAAGAATCAAGCCGTTTTAATTTGTAGGGCCCTCAGTTCTTTTGGATCTTTGGGTAATTGAAATAAGCGTTGTATGCACCCCCCCCCCTTATCTTATGTCGGGCTCACAGAGTCGACTCCGGACGGCTGGATGAGTGTCCCAGAGGGTAGATCATCATTTTTGGCGAGCTTTAAGAGGGTACCGGTTTTGCTTTCTACATCGGGATTTACTCCCTGCGACGTGATCACATGACTTGAATCATGTTCGGGCACCTTTGCGCTTCACTTTTTCGAAGCTCTTCCTTACCCGACCTACCGGCGGGAGAGAAACATACTTCTCCCAGGTGACTTTGACTCCTTCCCTTCAGTCGACTTCAGACCTACAGTCATAACCTCATACTTGGCTTCGTTGTTAGTTGATTTTATGGTCTTTGTAAGTTGGCCGATTACGCCGCCTATAGGCGGCCTCAGAATTACGCCGAGCCTGACTCCTCTCTCGTTCGAGACCCCTCAGGGAAACGGAGTCTGTATCCCTGGAGATATGCTAATTTTTATTATAGGTTCCTCCTCCGATCGGGGCAGGTGCAAGCTGGCAGCGAAATCTGCCCAAATTCGAGATTTCAGCAGCCCATTTGAGCTGACAACTCGATAATTCCCTTCAAGTTTGGCGAGCCAAATGGCCATCCGGCCCGATAACTCGGGCCCACGCGATAGACATTGAAGTAAACATATTGCTAAAGTGTGAATACAATTGTATGGAAAAGGGAGTTTTGGATTTCGGGACTTTTCATCCGATGTAGAAGTTTATCTTCTTCAGAAAGGGATATCTGACTTTTAATAGGTAGGGAATTGCGTACCTCGTTCTCGGATGAACGCCTGCTATACCCCGGACTGAGGTTTTCTTACCTAGCTACGTCTTTTGGTCCCGAACTAATCCTGCTGCTGCTGTGGATACTTTCATCTATTTGGTCACGGGTTTCTCTAAAACGTCGGTGTCGTTGATGGCTGCGCGATCGATGTGTTGCGGTTTCCTCGCTCCGCTCCTTCAGGCTATTTTTCTTCCCCGAGTGTGTTTTATGGCTCAGCTGTCAACAAACTCTCGGAGGTATCCTTTGCTAATTAGTCGGGTCACTTCCTCCCGGAGATGCCTGCAATCTTCGGTCCTATGGCCATGCGCGCCGTGGAATTCGCACATCAGATTAGGGTTTCTTCGCGAAGGATTTTACAATATGGGCCTTGGCCATCTGGTGTCCTTGATTCCGCCCATAGTTGCTACAACATCTGTAGTGCCAGTGCCGAAGTTGTATTCGGACGATGAGGGCACTTCCGCTGGTTCTGGGTAACCGTTGGTTCTAGGTTTGATCACCAATCCTGGGGTTGGGGGTTCGACCTCGGTCCACCCTTCTATTGATTTGGGGTGTGTCGCCTCTCACGGCGTCTCTCCGATTCTTGACATAAGGTTGATATCTTATCCTGTATGACTTCGGCTCTCTCTCCGGGAGCCTTGATTCTATCCACTTTACGAGGCCATCGAGTGCCTTTATAATAGCGGGGTTGGTTGATGTCCCATTATCATCAGACCTTTCTGACAATCGCCGCATTCGAGAGGTTGTCCCCGATGCCACCGCGCGGGAAATCTTTTGACGGTTTTGCAGTTGAGTGATAGCCGTTTGTTGTGCCTTTAGCACTTCGAAGATTATATGGAGGCTGGCTCCTTCTTCCCTCCGTGAGATAGTTCCTCGTGCTTTCCGCCATGGGAACTGGTATGTCGTGTTGGGCGTTGTTCGAGTCTGCATCCTCAGGGGTTAGCTCCAACGTGCTACAACGATCTTGCAACAGTATACCAGCATTTGGGTTGGTTATACCATTCTCCCCAAAGTCCTCAATGCTGCTACCTTCACATGTATTTGCCGAATTCGCCATTTGATCTGAAATCAAAGATTCTTGGGCAAGAAAAGAGTGTGAAAAGTAACTTGTGTTTTTTAGCGAACCAACAATAAACCAATCACTATTATTTTTATCCCCACAGTGGGCGCCAAACTGTTTACTGAGAAAATGGTAATTACAATTATATTTGATTAAGTGGTTCTAATAATATGCGATCTATTTCAGTACTAGTTGTTAGGCAGTTGATGCTAAGTGCGATTGAAACAGATAGAGTAAAGACAGTATGAAATTGAAGATAAGCAAACCGGGAAGCCTCGAATCGGATGTTCGATGCTGGCTTCGGGGGCCCTCAGGGTCGAGGTTCGGAGCTACCGTTGGACGATCGATGAAGCTATAACAACTTTGTAGGTTTTGGAGTATGCTACTTATGATCAATAATGAGCTATAAATGAAGAACAATTAATGAAAAATAATAAATGTAAGTAAATGAGCTACCAGAAAGAAATAGGGAATGTTTGAGTAATGAAGCAGAGAATGTTCTTGATCCTTGTATTCAATATTGTCCTCCAAGAAATAATAAGGGACCCTTTATATAGGAGGGGAAATCCCAATATAGTACACTATCATTTATTACAAAGATTCGCAAATGATACAACTTTTTAATGTCTGAGTACAGATTTGCACTTTGTCGCAGACCCGGTCGTGCTTGTTCTTGGGTCGTTTGTTTGAGGCAGTCACCGATCTCTATTGCCTCGATGGTTGCGCTCGGGGTCAGGCCTTGTTCGACACCTCGAGCCTCTTGCGGATGTCTCACAAAATGCCAGAATAAATATAAAATCGGTGTTCCAAATTTTAGCCGCATACAACCAAAAATTCAAAATAAAGGACTGGGGACAATCCATTATTTCCTTGGTTTGGAAGTCACTAAATGTCCTGAAGGCTACATCATCATCCAAAAGAAGTTCACATAGGACTTGCTGGCAAAATTCCACTGTCATAATTTTCCCCCTGTTGTGACTCATCTTGATACTTCTGTCAAGTTATCTGCTGATATGGGTGCCCCATTGACTGATCTTAGCACCTATCGGAGAATTATTAGTAAACTCAATTTTCTCCAACACACAAGTCCATATATATCTTTTTGTGTTCAACATTTAAATCAGATCCTTCAAGCTCCTCAAGTTCCTCATATGCTTGTTGCACTTCATGCCCTGAGGTATCTGTCCAATGCTCCTACTTTAGGGATTCTTCTTTCTTCCTCTTTTGATACCTCTATCAAGGCCTACTCTGACTCTGACTGGGCTACCTGTGCTGAGTCAAGAACGTATGTTTCTGGTTTTTATATTACACTTGGTGGTTCACCAATCTCCTGGAAAAGCAAGAAACAACCTACTGTTTCACTGTCTTCTGGTGAAGCAGAATACAGGGCTCTCAGAAAAGGGTTGTCGAGGTGTCATGGTTGGTCAGGATACTAGATGATCTTGGTTTACATGTTTATGCTCTTATTCCTATCTATTGTGATAGTCTTGCTTCTTTACACATTGCCAAGAATCCGGTCTTTCATGAAAGGACAAAGCATATCGAAATTGATTGTCACTATGCACGTGAGACTCCCTATTCAGGGCTGATATCTCTGCATATTGTCCCCAGTTCTTCCCAGCTTGATAATATTATGACTAAAGCCACTTCCTGGGCCACTTCATCATTCTTTGCTTGGCAAGCTTGGTGTGCTATCANGGGGGGGGGGGGGGGGGGGTTGTTGACATACACACAGGCCCAGACGTACATGGAGGCCCACAACTTAATAGTTAGCCCAATAGATTTGTATATTTTAGCTTTGTATTACTTAGTGAGATAGCCACTTTTACATTTGCTTTACTTAGCCATTTTATGTAAGTATATATATATACTGTGGACTATTCTAGAAAAGACAGACTATTCATTTCTAATAAAAAATCAGATATTTTCCTTTCATCTTCTCTCTCTCATTTTCTGAAGTTTTGGGTATTTCCACCATGGAAATTCTGCTTTAGCTTCCGCAAATTCTTATATCAACAGAGGCACGACTTTTCCCTATGCTAGATTCTTATATCTGTAACATATAATTGATTTAAATCCAATGAGCGATGGAAACAACAAAATATTAATTATGAGAATTAGGAGTTTTTCTTAATGAAAATTTCAAATAAATTTCAAATAGCTACCGACACCAGCCTCAAAAATGATAAAGTCAAAATAACAAGCTTTAAAGGAGTTTAGAGAGGCAGAACAGAAAAAGAGCAATTCTAATAAAAGAATAAAAGAGTATGAAAGGAAAAGAATTACACACTAAAACACCCAAATTAAATTCACTGTATTTCCAAAACGTGAACCATAATATTTACCATAAGAAATCCATCTCGAGGATAGAAACCCAGAAGAAAAAAGATAAAGTAATGTACTGTTTTGGCACTTTGGTGTCTACGTTTATAAAGTATATTATGGTGAAGTATGATTGAAGGATAGGCATAATTATTACTATAACCGTTGAAAACCCAAAAAATAAAAGTTGGAATGTGAAAAGGTAAATCCTCTCTCATTTACCCGGTTGAAAAATATTCTTTTAGATTTTAAATTGTAACGACTCAACCAGTCTTTTTTCTTGTTGGAACCTCGTTCTCCTAAATAAGGCTTCTCGTATGTGCTTTTACTGGTTCGGGTTAATATCAGAACACTTGGTTCTTTAAGTTGGCTCTGAAAGGCTAAGTTTGACTTCGGTCAACATTTTGAGTAAACGACTACGAAATCGATATTTGACGGTTCCAATAGGTTCGTATGATATTTCATACTTGGGTGTATGTTCGGATCGGGTTTTGGATGACCCGGGAGCGTTTCGGCGGCTAATAGTGAAAGTTGGCTCTTTGAAGGTTTTTAAGTTCTTTAAATTTGTTTTGGAGTAGGTTTTGGTATTATCGAGGTCCAATTGGTATTCTGAGACAGGGAATAGTTCCATATGGTGATTGAAGACTTGCACGCAAAATTTGGTGTCATTCCTAGTAATCTAAGTATGATTTGGCGCGTTCGGAGAGATTTGAAAACTTGAAGTTCATAACTTGATTCAATTTGGTTTTGGGGTGTGAATATTGGTTTTGTTGTTGTTTTATGCATTTCGAGAGTTCGAGCAGGTCTGAATTATGTTTATGGACTTATTGGTGTAGTTATATGGGGTCCTGAGGGGCTCGAGTATGTTTTAGTCCACCCAGAGCCAAGTTGAAGAAACTAGATTTTCCAGTTTTTGGTTTCCTTCTTCGCGAACGCGGAAGGACCTTCGCGTTCGCGATGAAGGAATTCAGATTAGGTGGGTGTTGTGCTTCGCGTTCGCGAAGTCAAGGCTGCATTCGCGGAGGCTTAGGGAAGTGGTCTACGCGTTCGCGTAAGACCTATCGCGTTCGCGAAGGGTCGAGGGCCTGGGCCTTGGAAACCCAATTGCCTTACGCGATCACGATGAAAGACACGCGTTCGCGATAAGGAGTCCACCCAGTGCATAGAATTCTCAAGAGTCCTTACGCGGTCACGAAGAGGGAGTTTTATGGGTTCTTCAGTTTTTCCTTCGCGAACGCGAAGACTTGATCGCAATCACAATGAAGGGTCAGGCCTGGGCAGAATGTTTTAAATTGGGACTCATCCATTTTTGGGTTCATTTATTTCACTCTTGGGCGATTTTGGAGCTTCAAGTGGGGAATTTCAACCTAGAAATTGAAGGTAAGTAATTTCTACCTAATGTGAGTTTAATACATAAATTATGGGTAGATTTTAACATGTAAATTTGTGAAAATCGTGGGTTTAGATAAAATACCTAGGTTTTGATAAAAATGGGATTTAACCACGAAAATGGTTATGGAATTTAGTAAAAATTATAGAATTTCCGGAATCCAAACACGTGGGCCCTGGGGTGAATTTTAGATTTTTTTCAATTTGGGTTAGGAAAATACTTTAATAGTTAGGATATGAACTTTTGAACATGTATTGACTATTTTATATAACATTTGACTAGTTTCAAGTCGTTTGGACCGAATTGAGGGTTTAAGCATAACCTTGGACCGGAAAGTAGGCTTTGAGACGAGGTAAGTCTCTTGCCTAACCTTGTAAGGGGGAATGTACCCCATAGGTGATTCAAATTAATACTTGCGTCTAATTGTGGGGGCTACGTATGCGCGAGGTGACGAGAGTCCGTGCGTAGCTACTAATTATGCTAATGTCCGGGTAGTTTAGGACCCAAATCATTAATTACTTGTAATATTTGCACCTACTTGTTAATTTAAATGCCTAAATTATATTAAAATTGTGATGACCCAAAAGGTCATCCCGTGTATTTTCAGTCAATTATGTGTTTCGAGGTCATGAAAGCCTCCTCTTATCTCACCTCGATTTGCGTGCGCAGCCCGGGTATATAGCCGAGAAGCCTTTATGTGAAACACTGAGGAAAATGATAAGTTTGATTTTGAAATTTTGAATTACGTTGACTTTGGTCAACATTTTTGGTAAACGGACGAGGGTCCATAGGAAAATACGGGACTTGGGCATATGCCCGGAATCGAATTCCGAGGTCCCAAGCCCGAGAAATAAATTTTTGAAAGAAATTGTTTTCTGAAAATATAAAGGAATTTTAAAAGTTTAATTATATGTGAAATCTGTGGTATCGGGCCTGTACTTTGGTTCCGGAGCCCGGTACAGGTTCGATATAATATTTACGTTATGTCTGTAAAGTTTGGTAAGAAACGGAAGTCATTTGACGTGATTCGGACCCGTAAATGCAAAGTTTGATGTTTTAGAAGTTTTGGAAATTTTCATTGATTTTGGGGTTAAATTCGTTATTTATGATGTTATTTTGGTGATTTGATCGCACGAATAAGTCCGTAGGATATTTTTGAGGTCGTATGCATATTTGGGTTGGAGCCCCGAGGGCTCGGGTGAGTTTCGGGTAGGCGTCGGGGTGTTTTACACATAGAAAAAATCTTGTTTTTGGCTGGTTGCTGGTGTCTGGTTGCTGGTGTCTGGTGCGTTACCCTATGCGAACGCGTGGTAACCCACGTGAACGCGAAGAGAAACAGGGAGGGGCCTGGGATTACTCTATGCGAACGCGTATGGTGAGACGCGAACGCGGAGCACTGGGCAGTGACTCTACGCGAACGCATAGAAGAAATAGGGGGCTGGGGGCTGGGTAGTTAGAAGCTCTGTGCGAATGCGGCCTGAGGCTCGCGAACGCATAGGCCACGCAAGCTAAGCCTACATGAACGAGGCCAAGGGCCCGCGAACGCGAAGAGTAAATTCGCCCAGTTATTAAAAACAGTACCCAAACGGGATTCTTTCAAAAACTCATAACTCTTTCATCTAAACTTCAATTTGGGCGATATTTGAAGAGGGATTTCACTAAAATTTCATAGGTATATAATCTTAGACCCATTTTCTTCAATATTTAGCAACACCCATTAGACTTATAGGCCTAAATCATGATTTTAAAGGTAGAAAACTAGGGGTTTGGGTAAAGTTAGGGCTTTTTAATTAATTGGAATTTAGACCTCATTTTGGGGTCGGATTTCAAAACTAATTATATATTTGGGCTCGTGGGTGAATGGATGATCGGGTTTTGGTCCAAACCTCGTGTTTTGACCAAGCGGGCCCGGGGTCGATTTTTGGATCTTTGGGAAGAATGATGGAAAACTTATAATTAAGCATTGGAATTGAATTATTTAGCATTTATTGATGTTGTTGAGTGAATTATGTCTAGATACAATTGATTTGGAGTCGAGTTCAAAAGGAAAAGCGGTGAGTGATGCATGATTTTGGTCGTGGAAGTCGAGGTAAGTGTTTGGCCTAACCTTAGCTTGAGAGAATAGGCGTTGAGTCTTATTTTCTATGTGTTTATTCCATATGCAACGCATAGGTGAGGTGATGAGTACCTATATGTTGGTGTCAAGCATGCCCGTGAGTCGGATATTATGAATTACGTGATTTTCATTATTATTTACTGTGTTATAGCTTGAATTTCACTTTTGTGGTTGTTCATTTGATGGAAATTATTGGTTGTGAATACTGTTGAGTACTTGTTTCGGTTGAGGAATATTTTGTAAAGTTATGTACTTGAGTGAGATTGGTTTAGTTATGTCCCTTGCCGGGACGGTGATATTTCTACTGTAGTTCCCTTGCCGGGATGTTGTGATTTATTGTTATGGTTCATGTTGTTGATTTCTTCCTTGCCAAACTGTTGTTCTTGATATTGTTTGGGTGAGGAAGAGTGTAAAGCACGAAGGGTGATGCCGTGCCATGTTATGATATTAAAAGCACGAAGGGTGATGTCGTGTCGTTTCTATTTATTTATTGTGAGGATGAGAGTAAAAGCATGAAGGGTGATGTCGTGCACTTGTTTTGGTGATGATGAGAGTAAAAGCACGAAGGGTGATGTCGTGCACTTGTTTTGGTGAGGATGAGAGTAAAAGCACGAAGGGTGATGTCGTGCACTTGTTTACCCTATGTTGTTATTTCATGTTGTTACCTTGATATTTAAATTGTTGTCGTATTCCGTTATTTTTGTTATTTGTTATCTCTTTCCCCCAGCATGTTCCCCCTTTCCCCTTGTACTTAACTGATTATTTTGCAATTATTATTCTTCCGATTATTGTTGAATTGCACAGGTTGTATTAATTGTCGTGTCCTAGCCTCGTCACTACTTCGCCGAGGTTAGGCTCGGCACTCACTCAGTACATGGGTTTGGTTGTACCGATACTACACCTGCCCATCTTTTGTTGTGCAGATCCCGGTACAGGACCATGTGGACATCTGAGCTAGGAGGCTTCCTTCAGTCCACCCGGAGACACCGAGGTAGTTCTATTGGCGTCCATAGGCCTTGGCGTCCCCTCCTATTTTCCCTAGTTTTACTGTTCTAGTCGATTCAGAACGGGATGTATTTACTTCTTTCAGAATTTATGTGTATTACTCTTAGACACTCTGTGAGTTGTGACTCCACTATTCTGGGTTTTGGTTAGTTTTTGTGAAATTTTGTAAAGGATTGTATTGAAATACATTTATATCATGCTTTATCTTTTACTTTAATCTTGTTAATCTGGTAATGCATCTGTTCATGATTAATGGTTAAGGAATTACGTAAACTGAATATTCACGTTGGCTTGTCTAGCGGGTTCAACGTTAGACTCCATCACGGACCCGACGTTGGGAGATTCGGTTCGTGACAAGTTGGTATCAGAGCACTAGGTTTCCTAGGTCTCACAATTCACGGACAAGCTTGGTAGAGTCTGAGGGATAAGTACAGAGACGTTTCTACTTATCCCCCAGAGGCTGCAAAGTTAGGAATAACTTCACATCTATTCTTCTCTGTCGTGCGATTTGAATTCTAAATGCTAACTGAGTTTCTATTTTATTCTCTCGCAGATGACAACAACACATGCTTCCTCATCTACCGATCAGCAGCCCGATCCTCCAGTTGTAGATTCTACGAGGGGCCGAGGACGAGGCCGAGGTAGGGGCAGGTCTCAACCCAGAATAGCAGCCCCAGTGGAGGATCCTCAGGTAGAGTTTGCCGATGAGGGTCCTGCTCAGACTGTTCCGATTGGACCAACTCAGGTCCCAAAGGGGTTCATTTCCACCCTGGTACTTCAGGACGCTCTGGTCCGCTTAGTAGGCCTTATGGAGAGCGTGGCTCAGGCAGGTCTACTTCCTACAACACCAGCCGTCTCTCGGGCTGGGGGAGGGGCCCAGACTCCTGCCACCCGCACACCAGAGCAGTTAGCTTCTCAGTTCCAAACTCCAGCACCTCAAACAGTTGGAGTAGTTCCGCTAGTTGTTGCATCCCACGTTGTTGACGGAGCAGCCATGTCCGCTGATGCTTTGTTGAGATTGGATCGTTTCACCAAGTTGTTTCCTACTACTTTCAGTGGTGCACCATCAGAGGATCCCCAGGATTACTTAGACAGTTTCTATAAGGTTCTTCGGAACACGGGGACTGTGGAGACCAATAGGGTCAATTTTGCTACTTTTCGCCTTTCTGGTCCGCCAAGACTTAGTGGAGGGATTATTGCTTGACCATACCAGCTGGATATTCGCCTTTGTCTTGGGCTTAGTTCTCCGAGTTGTTCTTGGAGAAGTTCCTTCCAGTTACCCAGAGAGAGGACCTCCGGAGGCAGTTTGAGCGTCTCCAGCAGGGATCCATGACAGTTACACAGTAAGAGACCCGGTTCATCACTTTGGCCCAACATGCTATCATGATACTCCCCACCGACCGAGAGAGGGCGAGGAGGTTTATTGAGGGTATAGCTCAGCCGATTAGACTACAGATGGCCAGAGAGACAGGTACTGACATTTCATTTTATAAGGCGGCCAATGTGGCCAGGCGGATTGAGATGGTCTTATTACAGAGCAGTGCTCAGGGGTCTGACAAGAGGCCTCATTATTTTGACCAATTCAGTGGTGCCTCGTCTGGAGGCAGGAATTCATTTGGCAAAGGTCATCCTCCTAGACCATTCCAGTCAGCACTTCAGGTATCCCGCAGTGCACCACCAGCTCCTATCAGTGCACCGCCGCTCCAGAGCTTTCAGGGTGGTTATTCTGGTTGACAAGGACAGTTTCAGGGCCAGCAGTCTCAGCAGCAGAGGTCTTGTTACTCTTGTGGTGGTCCAGGGCACATTGCTAGGTTTTTTCCCCAAGCTTCGAGTGGTTCTCAGCATCAGGGTTCCCGTGCTATGATTTTCGCACTAGGTGCTCCACCACCCCGTCAGCCAGCTAGGGGTGGAGGTCTAGGTACTAGAGGTGGAGGCCAGACAATTAGAGGTGGAGGACAGGCTATTAGAGGTAGAGGTCAGCCTGCAGTAGGTCGACCCAGGGATGTTCAGATTGGTGGGGCTCAACCCCGGTGTTATGCTATACCCGCCAGACCTGAGGCTTAGGCCTCCGATAAAGTCATTACAGGTATGGTTTCAGTTTGAGCAGGGATGCTTCGGTTTTGTTTGAGATGGGGTCTACATTTTCCTACGCGTCCTCATATTTTGCTCCTAATCTGATTATGCCTCGTGATTCCCTGAGTACTCCTGTATATGTATCTACACCGGTGGGTGATTCTATTGTGGTAGATCAAGTCTACTGTTCATGTATAGTGGTTATTAGTGGTCTTGAGACCAGTTTAGATCTTTTACTCCTTGATATGGTTGATTTTGACGTCATTTTGGGGATGGATTGGTTGTCCCCTTATCCTGCTATTTAGGACTGTCATGCCAAGATTGTGACCTTGGCCTTGCCGGGAGTACCCTGATTGGAGTGGAGGGGGACTCCTGGTCATTCTTCCAGCAAGGTTATCTCATATATGAAGGCTCGACGCATGGTTGAGAAGGGGTGTTTGGCCTATTTGGCTTATGTTCGTGATTCTAGTGCCGAGGTTCCTTCTATGGAGCCTGTACCCATTGTTCGTGAGTTTCTAGAGGTGTTTCCTGCAGACCTGTTGGGTATGTCACCCGACAGGGACATTGACTTTTGCATTGATTTGGCCCGGGGCACTCAACCCATCTCTATCCCGCCATATCATATGGCCCCGCCAAGGCTAAAGGAGTTGCAAGATTTTATAGATAAAGGCTTTATTAGGCCTAGTGTTTCTCCTTGGGGTGCGCCAGTGTTGTTAGTTAAGAAAAAGGACGGAACAATGAGGATGTGCATTGATTACCGGCAATTGAACAAGGTTACTATCAAGAACAAATATCCATTGCCGAGGATTGATGATTTGTTTGATCAGCTTCAGGGTGCCACAGTGTTTTCAAAGATTGACTCGAGATCTGGTTACCAGCAGTTGAGTATTAGGGCGTCTGATGTCCCTAAGATAGCCTTTCGCACTCGGTACAAGCATTTTGAGTTCTTGGTGATGTCGTTTGGGTTGACAAATGCCCCAGTCGCTTTCATGGAGTTGATGAACCGAGTGTTTAGGCCTTATTTGGATTTGTTCGTGATTGTCTTCATTGACGATATTTTGATTTACTACCGCAGTCAGGAGGAGCACGAGCAGCACCTTCGAGTCGTTCTCCATACTCTGAAGGACAGTCAGTTCTATGCTAATTCCAAGTGTGAATTCTGGTTGAGCTCGGTTTCATTATTGGGTCATGTTGTATCAGCAATGGGTATTCAGGTGGATCCCAAGAAGATTTTAGCAGTCAAGGATTGTCCTAGACCCACATCAACTACAGAGATTCGGAGTTTCTTGGGCTTAGTAGTTTATTATTGTTGGTTTGTGGAGGGCTTTTCATCTATTGCAGCCCCGATGACCAGGTTGACTCAAAGGGTGCCCAGTTCAGGTGGTCAGATGTGTGTGAGGCGAGCTTTCAGAAGCTCAAGACATCCTTGACCACGGCACCGTTATTGGTTTTTCCCTCAGGTTCAGGGCCATATACCGTGTATTGTGATGCTTCACGGATTGGACTTGGAGCAGTGTTGATGGAGGATGGCAAGGTTATAGCTTATGCTTCACGTCAGTTGAAGGTTCATGAGAAGTACTATCCAGTTCATGATTTAGAGTTAGCAGCCATTGTCCACGCGTTGAAGATTTGGAGGCATTATCTGTATGGTGTGTCATGTGAGGTGTTCACAGATCCTAAGAGTTTGCAATATATGTTCAAGCAGAAAGAGTTGAATATGAGGCAGAGAAGATGGTTGGAGCTGTTGAAAGACTATGACATTACCATCTTATATCATCCGGGGAAGCCCAATGTGGTGGCCGATGCTTTGAGCCGGAAGTCAATGAGCATGGGTAGTCTTGCTTATATTCCGGTCGGGGAGAGACCGCTTGCTTTAGATGTTTAGGCTTTGGCCAATCGGTTCATGAGATTGGATGTTTCTGTGAATGGCAGTGTTTTAGCTTATATTGTGGCCCGGTCTTCATTGTTTGATCATATTCGGGACCGACAGTATGATGATCGTAATTTATGTTTCCTTGGGGATACGGTCTAGCACTGAGGTGACAAGCAGGTTTCAGTTGGTCATGATGGAGTCTTGAGGATGCAGGGCCGTATTTGTGTGCCTGATGTTAATGGCCTTCGTGAGTTGATATTGCAGGAGGCCCATAGTTCCCGGTATTCCATTCATCCGGGCGCAGCAAAGATGTACCAGGATTTGCGGCAGCATTATTGGTGGCGGAGGATAAAGAAAGATATTGTGGCATATGTAGCATGATGCTTGAGCTGTCAGCAGCTTAAGTACGAGCACCAGAGACCCGGTGGTTTGATACATCAGATTGAGATCCCCGAGTGGAAGTGGAAGTGTATCACCATAGATTTCGTAGTTGGGCTCCCACGGACTCAGAGGAAGTTCGATGCGGTTTGGGTCATTATGGATAGGCTGACCAAGTCAGCACATTTCATCTATGTATCAGTTTCATATTCTTCGGAGAGATTGGCAGAGATATACATCAGGGATATTGTTCGTCTGCATGGTGTGCCCGTGTCCATTATTTCTGACCGAGGTACTCAGTTTACCTCCCATTATTGGAGAGTATTTCAGCGTGAGTTGGGCACACGGGTCGAGTTGAGCACAACGTTTCATCCTCAGACGGACGTACGTGGCGAACGTACTATTCAGATCTTGGATTATATGTTGCGAGCATGTGTCATTGACTTTAGAGGTTCATGGGACCAGTTTTTGCCTTTAGCTGAGTTTTCCTACAAAAACAGTTATCAGTCGAGCATTCATATGGCTCTTTATGAGGCGTTGTATGGTAGGCAGTGTAGGTCGCCAATTGGGTGGTTCGAGCTGGGAGAGGCTAGGTTGTTGGGCACGGAGTTAGTACAGGATGCCTTGGATAAGGTGAAGATCATTCAGGATAGACTTCGTACAACTCAGTCCAGGTAGAAGAGTTGACCACAGAGTTCGTGATTTGGTATTCATGGTAAGGGACCGGGTATTGCTTTGGGTGTGGCATATGAAGGGCGTGATGAGGTTCGGAAAGAAGGGCAAGCTGAGCCTTAGGTACATTGGTCTCTTTGAGATTCTTGAGAAAGTAGGAGAGGTGCCCTACGGGCTTGCTTTGCCACCGAGTTTATCAGATGTGCAACCGGTGTTTGATGTATCTATGCTTCGGAAGTATCTTGCCGATCCATCTCATGTACTAGACTTCAACAGTGTTCATTTGGACAAGGATTTGACTTATGAGGAGGAGCGGGTAGCCATATTAGCCTGGCAGGTTCGTCAGTTTAGATCGAAGAGTTATCCTTCAGTTCGTGTTCAGTGGAGAGTTCAGCATGTCGAGGTAGCTACCTGGGAGTCCGAGTCCGATATGCCCACATTTTCCCAGATTCAGGTACCTTTCTATGTCCGTTCGAGGACGAACGTTTGTTTTAGAGGTGGAGATTATGATGACCCAAAAGGTCATCCTATGTATTTCCAGTCGATTCTGTGATCCGAGGTCATGAAAACCTCCTCTTATCGCACCTCAATTTACGTGCGCAGCCCCGACGCATAGCCGAAAGCCTTTATGTGAAAAACTGAGGAAAATGATAAGTTTGATTTTGAAATTTTGAATTAAGTTGACTTTGGTCAACATTTTTGGTAAACGGACTCGGACCCATGATTTGACGATCCCATAGGGTCTGTGGGAAAATATGGGACTTGGTCGAATGCCCGAAATCGAATTCCGAGGTCCCAAGCCCGAGAAATAAATTTTTGGAAGAAATTGTTTTCTGAAAATATAAAGGATTTTGAAAGTTTAATTATATGTGAAATCTGTCGTATCAGGCCCATGCTTTGGTTCCGGATCCCGGTACAGGTTCGATATAATATTTACGTCATGTCTGTAAAGTTTGGTAAGAAACGTAAGTCATTTGACGTGATTCGGACCCGTAAATGCAAAGTTTGATATTTTAGAAGTTTTGGAAAATTTCATTGATTTTGGGGTTAAATTCGTTGTTTATGATGTTATTTTGATGATTTGATTGCACGAATAAGTCTGTAGGATGTTTTTGACTTTGTGTGCATATTTGGTTTGGAGCCTCGAGGGCTCGGGTGAGTTTCGGGTAGGCGTCGGGGTGTTTACACTTAAAAAAATCTGTGTTTTGGCTGGTTGCTGGTGTCTGGTGCGTTACCCTATGCGAACGCGTGGTAACCCACGCGAACGCGAAGAGAAACAGGGAGGGGCCTGGGATTACTCTATGTGAACGTGTAGGGTGAGACGGGAACGCGGAGCACTGGGCAGTGACTCTACGTGAACGCGTCCCTAGGATCGCGAACGCATAGAAGAAATAGGGGGCTGGGAGCTGGGTAGTTAGAAGCTCTGTGCGAACGCGGCCAAGGGCCCGCGAACGCGAAGAGAAAATTCGTCCAGTTATTAAAACCAGTACCCAAACAGGATTCTTTCAAAACTCATAACTCTTTCATCTAAACTTCAATTTGGCCTTTTTTTGAAGAGGGATTTCACTACAATTTCATAGGTATGTAATCTTAGACTCATTTTCTTCAATATTTATCAACACCCATTAGATTTCTAGGCCTAACTCATGATTTTAAGGGTAGAAAGTTAGGGGTTTGGGTAGAGTTAGGGCTTTTTAATTAATTGGAATTTAGACCTCGTTTTGGGGTCGGATTTCAAAACTAATTATATATTCGGGCTCGTGGGTGAATGGGTGATCGGGTTTTGGTCCGAACCTCGTGTTTTGACCAAGCAAGTCCGGGGTCAATTTTTAGATCTTTGGGAAGAATGATGGGAAACTTATAATTAAGCATTGGAATTAAATTATTTAGCATTTATTGATGTTGTTGAGTCAATTATGTCTAGGTTCAATTGATTTGAAGTCGAGTTCAAAAGGAAAAGCGGTGATTGAGGCGTGATTTTGGTCGTGGAATTCGAGGTATGTGTTTGGCCTAACCTTAGCTTGAGGGAATAGGCGTTGAGTCTTATTTTCTTTGTGTTTATTCCATGTGCAACGTATAGGTGAGGTAACGAGTACCTATATGTTGGTGTCAAGCATGCCCGTGAGTCGGATATTATGAATTACATGATTTTCATTGTTATTTACTGTGTTATAGCTTGAATTTCACTTTGGTGGTTGTTCATTTGATGGAAATTATTAGTTGTGAATATTGTTGAGTACTTGTTTCAGTTGAGGAATATTTTGTAAAGTTATGTACTTGAGTGAGATTGGTTATAGTTGTGTCCCTTGCCGGGACGGTGATATTTCTACTGTAGTTCCCTTGCCGGGATGTTGTGATTTATTGTTATGGTTCATGTTGTTGATTTCTTCCTTGCCAAACGGTTGTTCATGATATTGTTTGGGTGAGGAAGAGTGTAAAGCACGAAGGGTGATTCCATGCCATGTTATGATATTAAAAGCACGAAGGGTGATGCCGTGTCGTTTCTATTTATTTATTGTGAGGATGAGAGTAAAAGCACGAAGGGTGATGCCGTGCACTTGTTTTGGTGAGGATGAGAGTAAAAGCACGAAGGGTGATGTCGTGCACTTTTTTTGGTGAGGATGAGAGTAAAATCACAAAGGGTGATGTTGTGCACTTGTTTACCCTATGTTGTTATTTCCTGTTGTTACCTTGATATTTAAACTGTTATCTTATTCCGTTATTTCTGTTACTTGATATCTCTTTCCCCCAGCATGTTTCCCTTTTTCCCTTGTACTTAACTTATTATTTTGCAGTTATTATTCTTCCGATTATTGTTGAATTGCACAAGTTGTATTAATTTTTTGTGTCCTAGCCTCGTCACTACTTCGCCGAGGTTAGGCTCGGCACTTACTCAGTACATGGGGTCGGTTGTACGGATACTACACCTGCACACTTTTTTGTTGTGCAAATCCCCGTACAGGACCCTGTGGATATCTGAGCTAGTAGGCTTCCTTCAGTCCACCCGGAGACACCGAGGTAATCATGTTGGCGTCCGCAGGCCTTGACGTCCCCTTCTATTTTCCCTTGTTTTACTGTTCTAGTCGATTCAGAACGGGATGTATTTACTTCTTTCACACTTTATGTGTATTACTCTTAGACAGTCCGTGAGTCGTGACTCCACTATTCTGGGTTTTGATTAGTTTTGGTGAAATTTCATAAAGGATTGTATTGAAATACATTTATATCATGCTTTATCTTTTACTTTAATTCTTGTTAATCTGGTAATGCATCTGTTCATGATTAATGGTTAAGGAATTACGTAAACTGAATATTCACGTTGTCTTGTCTAGTGGGTTCAACGTTAGATGCCATCACGGACCCATCGGTGGGAGATTCGGGTCGTGACAAAAACTTGTTGGACGAACTATAAAAGACCGAATTTCACTTGCTTGAGTTTTGAGCGGATTACCTGACCGTAAATGGAAATTGTATTACATCTAGTATTGGCCTTATTATTACATGAAAGTTAATGTTTATAAAGTATCCTCCTTTCTTGTGGATCGGGATGAACGCCTGGGCAGTGGAATAGATGCATCTATGGATCGTGTTGCACATCCCTCGGCAGTGTACACGTTATTCTAGATGGGACCGTACGACCTTGTCATAATTCGTGCTCAATAATACTCGGAGCCTAATCATGTTTGATATTAAATTATGGTTATGAGGTTACAAGTATAAATGACAAGAATTTATTTGGAGTTTATTAATTTGTGAAAGAGTTTAATTGTCCCTACTTGTTAGTGAGTCGTTGTTGTTATTTATATAACCTCTGCTATTTTAAAATTTCTATATTAAATTGTTAGCCCATAGTAGGTGTCGAAGTCGACTCGTCGTCACTACCTCTTCGAGGTTAGACTTGATACTTACACGGTACATGTTATTTATGTACTCACTCTACACTTCTGCACTAATCGTGTAGAATCTGAGGAAGGTGCATCCGGCGATCACGCTGGCGCGCACCCTCGTTACCCCGAGACCTAGGGGTGAGCTGCATTTCCTGAGTTGTTCCGCAACATCCTAGAGTATCTCCTTACTTCCATTTCTGTCTATTTTGATTTCAGACAGTAGCTAGAGTTTTGTATAATCTATTAATGCTCATACACTTGTGACAATAGGTCTTGGCACACGCACTAGTAGACTTGTGATTTTGGTTTATTTCTATGGTTATGATTGCACTCCGATGCTTTCGTTTTATTTATTTTAAGCTTGTTGTCTCTTAATCCTTTAATCAAGAAAAGTTTAATTACTTGAAAATTTATTAAAAAGGGGAATCAAGTGGTTAGTTCATTGTTGGCTTGCCTAGCCGCGACGCTGGGTTTCATCGCGGCCTATAATAAAATTGGGTCGCGACATAAATCCTCCCACATAATTACTGGCACGTGAAACACTTCTCCCACTCATGCAATTAAATGCAGCTAACTATATTCATGTAATTTAATAGAAGGGATTATTTTTGTTGAAGGGAAAAATTGTCAAGCTTTTATGGGTAAATTTTTAGTTTAAATTTGACTTAAAATGCTCCCACTTTTAATATAGTATGATATTCTTAAATGACAGAAAGTTCTTAAATTCACATAGTAATATTATTATTTATATTAGAAAAAAGATAATTTAAATAAATGAGTTGTTAGACATGTATTTGCAATATATTACCTTTGATATTGTTGTAAAAAATGTATTTACTGAAATGAAAATTGAAGTAGTTTATATCAAAGTTTTCAAAATATTTTTACAGTTAAAGAGTAGACAACTTTCTTTCTTTTTTCAAATTTTTTGTACTTTTTTATTTTTTCTTCAAACATTAATATTGTCTAATTTGAAATGAATCATAAAATTCATTATTAAAAGTTATGGGGACTAAATCAAGTCTTTACTAGTCTCTAACTTAGGGTTGGGCATATAACGGGTATAACCGATAGTCCGAACCGAAAAACGTTTATTGGGGTGTCGGTATCAGGTTATTGGGATAAAGGTTCGGTAGCGATTTCGTATTTTTTTACTATTGGGTTATCAGTTCGGGTCTAAGGTTGCCAATTTTCTTAACGGGTTAACCGATAAACCAATAATATTTCATAAAAATACGATTTTATAAATACATCTAGGGGTTCATCCTCTCTTTTTCTCCCAATTTTCCCTACCGCATTCGAGATATCAAGTTTCATGGTTCACTCTTGTCACGACCCCAAATCCTAAACCGGTCGTGATGGCGCCTATCATGGAACTAGGCTAGCCAACAATCATACATTTACATTTTCTTTCCAAAATCTCCAAATCATTTTCAACATTTCATAAACGTATATAAATTTCTGAGTTTCTAAACCAAAACCAAACGAGATAAAACAGTCTAACGACTACCCCCAAGACCTGGAATCAACATGTCATGAGCATCTAAGACTAGTACCAAGAATTCTACCGTCATAATACATAATCTCGGAAACAAAGAACTAAGTAAAAAACAAGAAAGGAAAACAGAGATGTTGTGGACGCTGGACAGCTACCTCGATGTCCCAACTCCGGCTCCGCACGTAATAAGATGGCTAGCGCTCGGTACCAGCACCTGAATCTGCACACAAAGGTGCACGGAGTAATGGTGAGTACGCCAACTCAGTAGTAATGAAAATAAATCAAGTCTGAACAGTAAGAAACACATAGGAGCAAATCATCGAATCACAATAAGTAAAATCTTTATTCCCAACAGTGTATACATTTAGTCAATATGCTTTAAAAGCCAGCTTCAATAAAAATCCTTTGAACATGTGTGATTTCCAATGATTTCAGTAAAATACCTAGGAATGTCTTAGTTTAAAGATGAAATGAATCATAAATAGTTACTCAGGTAAAACAAGTATCATGACCCGCCCCTCGGGAAAATCATCACTCAGAATCAGTCACTCAGCATACCTCACAATCACTCACCATCAGCCCCTCGGGCAACCTCACTATCACTCATGCCTCCCAATCACTCATCACTCGGCACTCGACACTCGCATTCAGTAGGTACATGCGCTCACTGGGGGTGTACAGACTCCGGAGGGGCTCCTACAGCCCAAGCACTATAACAAGCCAAATCATGGCATCAATCACTCTGTCACTCGGCCTCTCACATATCATAACAGTGTAACATGCTGCGGCGTGCAGCGCGATCCATCATATCCTCACAATATTGGCTCTCGGCCTCACTCAGTAAGAAATTCTCAAAATGTCACTCGGGCTATAAATAAGCGGGGTTCTCGACCCAAAACAGTATTTTATATCATGAAATGATATCAACAAGTATGAGTATCAAAAACAGTTTAGCATGAATGACTGAGTGTAAATCATAATCTTCACGTGAGGAATATCAGAAAAACAGCCCCCAAGGGGTTTAAACAGGTCGGCACAAGGCCCCAAACATGGCTTACAACCCAAATATATCAAAACCATAAAAATATGATTTATCATGTGTTTAAAAGCAGTTACGCAACTCAATAGTTGCCTCGGGAAGAACCAAATTCAAATTCCCCATTAGTGCACGCCACACACTCATCATCCAGCGTGTGCGTCACTCCAAAATAGTGAAAAGTTGCTAGGTCCGGGGTTTCATACTCTCAGGACAAGATTTATAATCATTACTTACCTCAAACCAGCCCGAAAAGATACTCGCAATACTCTTGCCCCTCGAATCGGCTCCCAAATACTCCAAGTCTATCAAAATCAGATTTATAACATCAAAATATGCTAGGGAGACGAAACCCAATCGCAAACTATCAAAATTAGGCACAATTCCCGAAATTGGCCAAACCTGACCCCCGGGCCCACATCTCGGAACTCAATAAAAATCACAAAAATAGAATCCTCGTTCCCTCATGAGTCTACCCATATCAAATTTACAAAAATCCAACCTCAATTGCCCATTCAAATCATCAAAAGAAATTCCTATGTTTTCCTCCCATTTTTCCCCAATTTCCACTCTTATTTCTCAATTCACATGATAAAAATCAAGGCTAAATCATGATGTTAACTCAAATGTGATTAAAGAACACTTACCTCAAGAATCCCACTGAAAATATCCTCCAAATCCTCCTTCTCCCGAGCTCTCTAATGGTAGTTTGAGTTATGGCCTAAAACCCTCGTTTTGAGCTTTAAAAACATTCTGCCAGGGATTTACTCACTGCGATCGCGAGACTCCCCACGCGATCGCGAAGAACAACCATGCAACCCGAAATATTTACCCTACGCGATAGAGGAAGTCTCCACGTGATCACAATTCATCATGACACAAACCCACGTGATCGCAATCCTCTCCATGCTATCGCGAAGAACAACTAACCCCCCCCCCCTCTCACGCGCCCTTCAACTCTACGCGACCGCGAACGATACCACGCCATTGCACAACAACCTCACACCCACGCGATCGCGACCTCCACCACACGATCGCGTATAACAAGAATATTCCCTCCCCAGCTTAGACCTACGTGATCGCAGGAACCCCCTCACGATCGCGGAAGAGAAAACCAGAACCAAGAAATACCAGAAATCTTCCATCTTTCAAGACTAAAATTTTATCTGTTAACCACCTGAAACACATCCGAGGCCCTCGAGACCTCAACCCAAACATACCAACACACCCCATAACATCATTCAAACTTAGTCGAGCATTCAAAACACAAAAAAAATGTAAAAACACCAAAATCACATCAAATTCAAGTCTATGAACTTTGAAATTTCAAAATTTCACCAAGGATGCCGAAACCATCCAAAACACATCTGATTGACCTGAGAATTTGCACACATATCCAAAATAACATTAAGAACCTGCTCCAATTTCCGGAATTTCATTTCGACCCCGATAGCCTATTTCCACTGCCGACCGAAAATTGCCAAAAACTAACTTTCGCCAATTCAAGCCTAATTCTACGTCGGACATCAAAATTACATTCTGAACACACTCCAAAGTATCAAATCACCTAACAAAGCTATCTGAGCCATAAAATACACCTTACGAGATCGTTTTCCAATAAGTCAACTCCCATTTGACTTTTCCAACTATAAGGCTAATTTAAGAGACTAAGTGTCTCAATTCTCACTACGATCATTCCAAACCCGAACCAACCGGACCCAACACATCATAAACAGTCTAAACAATGCATGACAAGGCAAAAACAGGAATAACGGGGTAAATTCCTCGGAACGACCGGCTGGGTCGTTACATTCTCCCCTTCTTAAACAAACGTTCGTCCTTGAACGGGTCTAGAATCATTCCTGGAGCCTCAAACAAGTGAGGATATATGCTCCGCATCTCCCGCTCGGTCTCCCAAGTAGCCTCCTCCACTGGTTATCCTCTCCCTTGCACCTTTACTGAAGCTATATCCTTAGATCTCAACTTCTTGACCTGACGACCCAAAATAGCCACCGGTTCTACCTCATATGACATATCACCCTCGAGCTAAATTGTGCTTAAGTCCAAAACATGAGACGGGTCACCAATATACTTCCGAAGCATCGAAACATGGAACACCGGATGAACACTCGATAAGCTGGGTGGCAAGGGAAGTCTATAAGCCACCTCTCCAATCTTCTGAAGCACCTCAAAAGGCCCAATGAACCAGGGACTCAGCTTTCCCCTCTTCCCGAACCTCATAACACCCTTCATGGGCGACATCTTCAGCAGTACCTTCTCTCCCTCCATGAAAGACACATCCCGGACCTTCCGATCCGCATAACTCTTCTGTATAGACTGCGCCGTGCGAAGTCGCTCCTGAATCAACTTCACCTTATCCAACGCATCCTGAACCAAGTCTGTGCCCAATAACCTGGCCGCGCCAGACTCAAACCAACCAACCGGAGATCTACACCTCCTACCATATAAAGCCTCATACAGAGCCATCTGAATGTTGGACTGGTAACTATTATTATAAGCAAACTCCGCGAGTGCAGAAATTGGTCCCATGAACCCCCAAAATCAATGACATAGGCACGTAACATGTCCTCCAAAATATGAATCGTACGCTCTGACTGCCCGTCTGTCTGAGGATGAAACGTTGTGCTCAACTCAACCTGAGTACCCAACTCCCTCTGTACGGCTCTCCAAAACTGAGATGTGAACTGAGTACCTCTGTCATAAATGATAGATACTGGAACCCCATGCAATCGGACAATCTCCCTGATGTAAATCTCAGCTACCCGCTCCGAAGAATATGTAGTACCAACAGGAATGAAGTGCGCGGACTTGGGCAGCCGATCCACAATGACCCATATAGCATCAAATCTCCTCGAAGTCTGTGAGATCCCAACTACAAAGTCCATGGTGATCCGCTCCCACTCGACTCCGTTATGTCTAACCTATGAAGTAATCCACCTAGCCTCTGGTGCTCATACTTGACCTGCTGGCAGTTGAGATATCGAGCTACAAACTCTACAATATCCTTCTTCATCCGACGCCACCAATAATGCTGCCTCAGATCTTGGTGCATCTTCGCGGCACCCGGATAGATGGAATACCGCGAGCTATGAGCCTATGCTAAGATCAAATCTCGAAGCCCATCCACATTGGGCACATAAATACGTCCCTACATACTCATGACCCCGTCATCACCAATAATCACATCCCTGGCATCACCTCGACGAACCCTGTCCTGAAGGACTAGCAAGTGTCGGTCATCATACTAGCGTGCTCTAATATGATCATAAAGGGAAGACCTGGAGGATACACAAGACAAAACCCATAGGGGCTATGACAAATCCAGTCTCACCAATTGACCTGCTAAAGCTTGAACATCAAGTGCTAAAGGTCGCTCTGCTGCTGGAAGGTAGGCTAGACTCCCCAAACTCTCTGCTCTACGACTCAGGGCATCGACCACTACATTGGCCTTCCCCGGATGATATAGAATAGTGAGGTCATAATACTTGATAAGCTCCAACCATCTCCTCTTACGCAAATTCAAGTCCTTCTACTTGAGCATATACTACAAACTACGATGATCAGTGAAGATCTCACAATGCACTCCATATAGATAATGACGCCAAATCTTCAAGGCGTGGACAATGGTTGTCAGCTCAAGATCATGCACTGGATAATTCTTCTCGTGAACCTTCAATTGTCTAGATGCATAGGCAATCACCCTACCATCCTGCATCAATACCGCTCTCAAGCCAACTCTAGAAGCATCACAGTAAACTGTATAAGAACCTGAACCAGTAGGCAAAACCAACACCGGAGTTGTGGTCAAAGCTGACTTGAGCTTCTGAAAGCTCTCCTCACACTCCTCAGTCCACCTGAACTGAGCACCCTTCTGGGTCAGTCTGTTCATAGGTGCTGCAATAGATGAAAATCCCTCTACGAAACGGTGATAGTAACCTACCAAACCAAGGAAGCTGCGAATCTCGATAGCCGATGACGGTCTAGTCCAACTCTGCACCGCCTCCACCTTCTTCGGATCTACCTTGATCCCATCACAAGACACCACATGGCCCGAAACTGCAACTGAATCAATCCAAAATTCACACTTCGAAAACTTTGTATACAACTTCTTCTCCCTCAGAGTCTGAAGCACAACTCTCAAATGCTGCTCATGATCGTCCCGAGATCGAAAATATACCAAGATGTCGTCAATAAACACGATGACGAAGGAATCAAGATAAGGCTGGAATACATTGTGCATCAAGTTCATAAAAGTTGTTGGGGAATTGGTCAGCCCAAATGACATGACAAGAAACTCATAATGATCGTATCTAGTCTTGAAAGCAGTCTTCGGGATGTCAGAGTCCCGAATCTTCAGCTGATGATATCTGGATCTCAAGTTAATCTTAGAGAACACTCTGGCTCCCTAAAGCTGATCGAAAAAATCATCAATACGAGGCAAAGGATACCGGTTCTTCATCGTAACCTTGTTCAGTTGTCGATAATCAAAACACATACGCATAGAACCATCCTTCTTCTTCACAAACAACACTGGTGCACCCCAAGGTGACACACTAGGCTGAATGAACCCCTTATCTAGGAGCTCCTGAAGCTGCTCCTTCAATTCCTTCAACTCCATTGGTGCCATACGATAAGGCAGAGTAGAGATAGGTTGGGTGTCTGGCACCAAGTCAATACCAAAATCAATGTCCCTGTCAGGTGGCATGCCTGGCAGGTCTGCAAGAAACACGTCCGAAAAATCACGGACCAAAGGAACAGAATCGACAGCAGGAGTCTCACCACTAATATCCCTCACAAAAGCCAAATACGATAAGCATCCCTTTTCAACCATGCGATGAGCCTTCATGTAAGAGATCACCCTGCTAGGCACATACTCAATAGAACTTCTCCACTCAATTCTCGGAACTCCGGGCATAGCCAAGGTCACGACCTTAGCGTGACAATCAAGAATAGCATGACACGGGGATAATCAATCCATGCCCAATATCACATCAAAATCAACCATGCTGAGTAACAATAAGTCCACCCAGGTCTCCAGACCCCTAATAGATACCACACACGACTGATACACATGGTCCACAATAATAGTATCGCCTATCGGAGTCGACACATGAACAGATGTAAGTAACTAAGGACTCACGATGCATATCAAGAAAATGGGCAAAATATGACAAAACATAAGAGTATGTGGAACCATGGTCAAATAAAGCCAAAGCATCTCGGTGACAGACTGAGATAATTCCTGTGATCACTACATTAGAGGCCTTAGAATCTGTCCTGGATGGAAGTACAAAGATACGGGCCGGACCTTCACCTGCTCGATCTCCCCCTCTAGGGTGGCCCCTAGCTGCCTGACCCCCACCCCTAGTTGTTTGGGCGGGTGGTGAAGTGACTGGAGCTGAAGTCGAGAGCTGACCCCTCTTATGAGAAGAACTACCAGGGTGACGAGGACACTGCCTCCATACATGTCCAAACTCTCCACACTCAAAGCAACTCCCTGGAGCTGGAGATGGAGACTGAAGGGAACCCCTGGCACCAGGATAGCTGCTGGATGAACCATGCATATAAGAACCCTGGAATGATGATGCTCTGGAGGAACTCTGAGTTGGAAGGGAACTAAAGGAAGAACGGCCCGGATGAGAGTTGTGGGGACCCTGTCCCGAAGATGCGCCACTATAAGCTGGGCGAACTGGCTGAGGAGGTCTAAATGGGTGACCTCTATTGTGCTGAAACTTCCCTCTAAAAGGGGTACCACTGAAACTACCATATCCTCGAGGCCTCTTGGCCTCCCTCTCCTCTCGCTCCTGACGTCGAACTGACTCAATATCTTGAGCAATATCAACAACCTACCCGAAAGTAGCACCTCGCACTCTCTCCCTAGTCATCAAAATACTGAGCTGATAAGTGAGGCCATACACGAACCTCCTTATCCTCTCCCTATCAGTAGGGACTAACTCAGTAGCATGACGAGCGAACTCTGAAAAACACATCTCATACTGCGTCACTAATAGCTCTCTTTGACGCAGCTGCTCAAACTGTTTGCACTGCTCCTCCCTGTGAGACTGAGGAACATACTTCTCCAAAAATATAGTGGAGAACTGCTTCCAGGTGAGGCATGCTGCACCAACAGGACTACGTCTCTCGAAAGAATCCCACCAAGTGAAAGCAGCACCAGAAAACTGAAATGTAGCAAAGGAGACCCCACTAGTCTCCAGAATCCCTGTCGTACGAAGTATCCTCTAACACTTATCCAGAAAACCCTGGGCATACTCGCCCTCAGTACCGCTGAACGTCGAAGGCTGAAGTCTACTAAACCTCTCCAGTCTGCGCTGCTCATCCTCTGGCATAGCTGGAACCACGAAGTCCTGAACTGAGCAACCGGCTGGGCTGGAACTGCCCCCGGTGTCTGAAGGCCCTGTACAACCTGCTCAGGTGTCTGGGAAGCTAGAGTCTGAGTGCCTCCCCCGTCCTGAGATGTAGCGGCAGTGGTAGATACAGCAACTGCCTGAGCAAGGCTAGTACATACTGTCAAGATCTGAGCCAGGGTCTCTTGAAGACCCGGAATAACAATGGGCATTGCCGGTGCCTGGGCCTGTCCCGCTGGAATACCTGTTGCGGGAACCTGATCTTGAATGATAGGTGGATCCACTGGTACTGC
The DNA here is from genome assembly GCA_005239495.1 of Nicotiana undulata. Lineage (NCBI taxonomy): Eukaryota > Viridiplantae > Streptophyta > Magnoliopsida > Solanales > Solanaceae > Nicotiana > Nicotiana undulata. Next base: position 22,978 of record ML261650.1, on the reverse strand, counting down.
CCCGGTTGTTGCACTTGTTAGTCCCCTACCTCGGTCGCGGCCTCGACCTCTCGCGGGTCTAGTTGGTGTCTGGTCACCCTGATCGGTAGGGCGTGTCCTCACCATCTGTGAGAGAATGAAACAACAGAAGTTTAGAATTCTAGAATCAATAGAAGAGCATGGCAGAGTTCAAGAAAAAATGACATTTTCCTAAGGGTTCTGTATCCTCTCGAAGATAAGTACAGACGTCTCCGTACCGATCTGCAAGACTCTACTAAACTTGATCATGACCGTTGAGTCCTATGTAACCTAGTGGTCTGAGACCAACTTGTCACGGCCCCAAATCCTAAACCGGTCGTGATGGCACCTATCATGGAATTAGGCTAACAAACAATCACACATTTACATTTTCTTTTCAAAATCTCCAAATCATTTTCAACATTTCATAAACGTATATAAATTTCCGAATTTCTAAACCAAAACCAAACGAGATAAAACAGTCTAACGACTACCTCCAAGACCTGGAATCAACATGTCATGAGCATCTAAGAGTAGTACCAAGAATTCTACCGTCATAATACATAATCTTGGAAACAAAGAACTAAGTCCAAAGCAAGAAAGGGAAACAGAGATGTTGTGGACGCTGGACAGCTACCTCGATGTCCCGACTCCGGCTCCACATGTAATAAGATGGATAACGCTCGGTACCAGCACCTGAATCTTCACACAGAGGTGCAGGGAGTAATGGTGAGTACACCAACTCAGTAGTAATGAAAATAAATCAAGTCTGAACAGTAAGAAACATATAGGAGCAAATCATCAGATCACAATAAGTAAAATCTTTATTCCCAACAGTGTATACATTTAGTCAATATGCCTTAAAAGCTAGTTTTAGTAAAAATCCTTTGAACATGTGTGATTTCCAATGATTTCAATAAAATACCCAGGAATGTCTTAGTTTAAAGATGAAATGAATCATAAATAGTTACTCAGGTAAACAAGTATCATGAATCGCCCCTCGGGCAAATCATCACTCAGAATCAGTCACTAAGCATACCACACAATCACTCAGCATCATCCCCTCGGGCAACCACACTGTCACTCATGCCTCCCAATCACTCATCACTCGGCACTCGGCACTCGCACTCAGTAGGTACCTGCGCTCACTGGGGGTGTAAAGACTCCGGAGGGGCTCCAACATCCCAAGCGATATAACAAGCCAAATCATGGCATCAATCACTTTGTCACCCGGCCTCTCACATATCATAATAGTGTAACATGCTGCGTTGTGCAGCCCGATCCATCATGTTCTCACAATATTGGCTCTCGGCCTCACTCAGTCAGACAATCTCAAAATGCCACTCGGGCCATAAATAAGCGGGGTTCTCGACCCAAAATAGTATTTTATATCATGAAATAATATCAACAAGTCTAAGTATCAAAAACAGTTTAGCATGGATGACTGAGTGTAAATCATAATCACCACGGTGAGGAATATAAGAAAATAAGGCCCCAAAGGGTTTAAACAGGTCGGCACAAGGCCCCAAACATGGCTTACAGCCCAAATATATCAAAAGCATAAAAATATGATTTATCATATGATTTAAAAGCAGTTATGCAACTCAATAGTTGCCTCGGGAAGAACCAAAGTCAAATTCCCCATTAGTGCACTCCACACACTCGTCATCCAGCGTGTGCGTCACTCCAAAATAATGAAAAGATGATAAGTCCGGGGTTTCATACCCTCAGGACAAGATTTATAGTCATTACTTATCTCAAACCAGCCCGAAAAGCTACTCCACAATACTCTTGCCCCTCGAATCGGCTCTCAAATGCTCCGAGTCTATCAAAATCAGATTTATAACATCAAAATATGCTAGGGAGACGAAACCCAATCGAAAACTATCAAAATTAGGCACAATTCCCGAAATTGGCCAAACTCGACCCCCGGGCCCACATCTCGGAACTCGATAAAAATTACAAAACTAGAATCCTCGTTCCCTCACGAGTCTACCCATATCAAATTTACCAAAATCCGACCTCAATTTCCCATTCAAATCATCAAAAGCAATTCCCAAGTTTTCCTCCCATTTTTCCCCAATTTCCAGTTTTATTTCTCAATTTAATGATAAAAATCAAGGCTAAATCATGATGTTAACTCAAATGTGATTGAAGAACACATACCTCAAGAATCCCACTGAAAATCTCCTCAAATCCTCCTTCTCTCGAGCTCTCTAATGGTATTTTGAGTTATGGCCTAAAACCCTCGTCTTGAACTTTAAAAACTTTCTGCCTAGGGATTTACTCACTGCGATCGCAGGACTCCCCATGCGATCGCGAAGAACAACCATGCAGCCCCAAATATTTACCCTACGCGATCGCGAAAGTCTCCACGCGATCGCGATTCATCATGACACAAACCCACGTGATCGCAAGCCTCTCCACGCGATCGCGAAGATCAACTGACCACCCCCTCACGCGCCCTTCAACTCTACGTGACCGCAAACGATACCACGCGATCGCACTGCACAACAACATCACACCCACGTGATCGCGATCGCGACCTCCACCACGCGATCGCGTATAACAAGAATTTGCCCTCCCCAGCTTAGACCTACGCGATTGCAGGAATCCCCTCGCGATCGCGGAAGAGAAAACCAGAACCAAGAAACACCAAAAATCTGCCATCTTTCAAGACTAAAATTTTATCTGTTAACCACCTGAAATACACCCGAGGCCTTCGAGACCTCAACCCAAACATACCAACACACCCCATAACATCATTCAAACTTAGTCGAGCCTTCGAAACACCAAAATCACATCAAATTCAAGCCTATGAACTTTGAAATTTCTAAATTTCACCAAGGATGCCGAAACCATCCAAAACACATCCGATTGACCTATAAATTTGCACAAATATCCAAAATCACATTACGAACCTGATCCAACTTTCGAAATTCCATTCCGACCTCTATAGTCTATTTTACACTGCCGACCAAAAATTGCCAAAAATTAACTTTTGCCAATTCAAGCATAATTCTACGTCGGACATCAAAATTACATTCCAAACACACTCTTAAGTATCAAATCACCTAACGAAGCTATCTAAGCCATAAAATCCACCTTCCGAGATCATTTTCCAAGAAGTCAACTCCCAATTGACTTTTCCAACTATAAGGCTAATTTAAGAGACTAAGTGTTTTAATTCTCACTACGATCATTCCGAACCCGAACCAACCGACCCCAACATATCATAAACAGTCTAAACAATGTATGACAAGGCAAAAATAAGAATAACGGGGTAAATTCCACGGAACGACCGGCCGGGTCGTTACAACTCTTCAGAGTTCGGTCATCAATTGATTCAACTCTTCATCAGTTCTTCTCTTCTTCAAAATTCGAAGTACAACCAAATTCATAGATTCTAAGCGTAAGTTTTGTTTTTCAAAATTTGAAATTTAGTTTTTTCTTTCTTAAGAACAAGTTTCGTTCCTTCATCAATTTCGGGTAAGTTTATGATTCTCTTCATCACTTTACAATTCTCATTTTCCTCATTATTTTTTGGGTCACTGTTTTTGGATTTCGTAACTTATTGTTTGAAGTTGTTTTGGATTTAATTCGATATAAGAACTAAAATTATGAAACAAAAATTGTGCGTTGGTCTTTAAAGTTCTGTATTTAATTCATTCAATTAGAGTTAAAGCATTTGGTTGTTTGCTGACATTTTTTGATACTTGGACAGTGGACATATTCCTTTGTTGTTTCCAAATTCAATAATTAAAGTTAATTTCATGTGTGTTATATAATATGCTTCTTAACTCTAAATTGAGTTATCTTATCGGGTAAACCGATAACCGATTAATAGATAGTTGATATCTTATCGGTTCGGTTATCGGTTTACCATATTTATAAACCGATAACTGATACGTTAAACTGATAATATTCATAACCGAACCGAACCGACTGATACTCACCTTTACTCTAACTAGAGCCACTTGCCACCCTTGACATTCTCAATCGCATTTATAGTTTCAATTAAAGATAAGACAACAATGACAAGAACATTAAAGGCAGTAAGTGTGTCATTTAGTTACAAAATGTGAATGAAGCTAATTGAACAGTATGGTCATGGTGGGGCAGTAGTTTGTAAATAATTGTTGATCTCAACGGTACTGGTGGCCTAAAATCAAAATATATTAAAAAGACCCGGACACTTCTTTTATAAAATTCATATACTATTGAGACACAAAAAAATCCTATATGACTTTGATCTAGTGGTGAGAGCGCAACTCTCGGGGATTTCTTAGTTAAAAAAGATGAGACACAAAGTAACTTGCTTTCTGGTGTGTGGATCAATCAAATGTGACAAAGAGGAATAGTTAATTTAGAGAATTTGAGTTGAAATTAGAAAGTAAAATCGTGAGAAACATGAAAAATGACTATACATAAAGGAAAAAAAATAGAATTGATGAGAAGGTAAATATATCATTTAATTTTAGTGACAAAAAAATTGACCCTATTAACTCACTCAATCGTATGCCTACCAAATTTTTAAAATTATTAAAATTTAAAATCTTTCATTAATAATTACATAAATATAAATTATGGAGTATATATTAGGGAAAATTTCACATAAGAACAACTGGGCTCCCTACTATTTCAATTTACAACCAACTAGCCCAAAAATAATAAGCTAAGATTCAACATCTCAACTCTAATAGGTTCTCGAAATTACTATTTAATTTTTTTAAAAGATTGGTCAAGGTTTTAAGTTAATTCTCGAATCAGTAACTGTGACTCAAATATGAGTTCAACAAACCAAATCCATTTGGGTGGTGAAAATTAGATTTTTAACAAGCTTAAATATGTGGGTTTAAATTCCGAATTTGATTTTGTGAGAAATTTGGAGTGGGTGTTATTTAGACTTGTTAGAAATAGTATAAGGAGGTTGTATATAAAATTTAAATTGTCATTTAATGGAGATTTGGATTGGTATTGAACAACAATTGCAAATGAAAATCGTGAAAGAAATTCGTCTATATACGCTTGTATAAAAGTGTATAAGAGGTGTTTATACTCATATACAAGATTATACATAATTATACAAAAAACTGACTTCGTCTTCTTCCTTGCGTCTTTTCTGAAATTTAGCTCAAATCTTGCTCAAATCTACTCCAAATCACTTCAAATTTAAATTTTGAACTCCTTTTGATATTTTCAATCAATTGGAACACTACCCAGTCCAAACAACTAACAATCTAAAAAATTCTATTTTCGAAAGCAAAGCTTTGAATGGCCTTCAATTGTGGACTCCTACTCTTCAATTTTTTTACATTGCAATCAGATGACACATAGGGAAAAGCAGAAAATACATGGCCCCTTGAGGCATAGTAGAAGACCTGAGAAGAAGAAATAGTGAAACCAATGGTTGTGAGAACAAAATGTTAACTCCATAGCCTTTAGAAGAAATAGTTGTAAGAACACATATTTTGAATTTGCTAATACTTTCAAAATATGTACAATAGGGGCTAGGTTGGGTAAAACTTACAAAAATAGACCATTTTTTATTATGGTGTGAAGTCACGTATATTTTCTTGTGATTTATTTTTATATATTATATGATAATATAGTATTGCTTCATATTTTTTAGGTCCCAAGGCAAGGGCTTCACTTGCCTTACCCTATAGCCGCCCTTGCTTGGCATTTGGTTAATATTTCGAAAAATATCTTCGAGGAATGAATTTGTACATTTTTATTGTACATAATGTCTGAATAATCTAGTCAATTGTTGGGGTGTCACTAAAAGTTATTTTAGGGGAAAAAGTGCCTCTGGAAGCACTTTTAAACCAAAACAATCTTTCTAAAGATTTTAACAAAAAAAAAATGGTGAATTCTTTTTCAGACTTTACACCCTCTAAACACTATAAGATTCGCATCCTAGGTTTGAGAGATCAAGCTATGGAGAATGAACATTTAATTCTTTTTTCAATCAGGCATACAAAAACTTGTTCCAGATTTAAAAGAAAATAACATAAAATGTACTAGCACTAGAAGACAACTGTCAATGTAAAACGAAAAGGCAACTTCAAACATATCGGATTTGAAGAATAGAGAGAGTAAGGAGAGATAAAACTTGACAATCTGCACTGCCTTTAAATCTCCAATACCTTTGTCACTCTGCACAATGGGTCTGGTTTCAGATTTACAAACTAGTTAGTGCAGCCTATTTATACAACTCTAATAGCCATGTAACAAATGCAAATTCACACATGGTATATTATTAACACAGAATTCAAGGTGCTGTAGACATAAAAGTGTCGTCGTCCAATAGATCATCAAGATCGATCAAATCATCACCGAAATCAGCTGCTTCCACCGAGTTGCTTGGTGCACCATCGCTCATAGTCTGCATGACAAAGAGAGAGATGACCATGTCATGTGTCTTGCTTCCATAAAAACTCCATTTCACATTGAAAAAAGCAAGCCTGAAATCCAGCTACTAATAGGAATGTTTCACACTGAAAGAAACTTGAGTATTGAATAGTACTGGCAAACTCACCAAGTGAATTGCCAATTAAAGCCATGCTAAGAAAGGTTGACGATGCTGGATGTGTAAATTATAATTGGGTATGCATGGCCATGTTCATCGTTTCACGAAGAAACCACCCCCCCCCCCCCCCCCCCCCCCCCCCCCCCCTCCCAAAATAAAGAGAAAAGCTTCTCTCACCCATTCACGGTGGGAAGATCATGAAAAGGACTAGTCGATATATTATTGTTACTAAAAAGCATATTAGTGTTGCTTACGCTTGGACGCCAAGAGTGAAAGCAAAGAAGAAATTTACATTCTAAATAAGGTAATGAAAGAATTCCATTTCACTTCTTAATTATAGATCAAAGAGTAGAGCTCAGAAGAAGAAAAGCTGAAATACCCATAGCAACTAAAATGGATACTAAACTTCACAATTAAAAAATAAATTAGAAGCTTAATGAAAAAAGAAGATTTTACATACAGATACACCCTCTTTATCAAAAGCACCAAATGATGATTTCTTTTTCTTTTCTTTTTTTTTTTGGTAAAGAAATATTGCACAAAATGATTAAATTTTTTTATTTATTTGGATAAGTAATAACTGCACCAAACAATGAAATGCATTTTCAGGATCAACATATGTCGTTTCTGTAGCATCAGAAATCTAACAATGCTTACCGTGGTGTCCTTCATGTCGGACACAACATTCAGCAGCCTCCGATATTGATCCCTGGCCTCAGGATATTGAACCATCGACTTTACCCTTGCCAGAGCCTTCTGCAACCTTTGCTCAGTTTGCTTTCTGCCTTCTTTTAAAAAATCATAGTCATCCTCCTGCACTGGTCGATCTTGCGTGTTGCTTCCTTCAGTAAGAGTTGCTTCTGGTTTAAACCCCCGCAATCCACTTCCTTTCCGCCTCCATCGCAAAATTACCTTCTCTAAGATCCCCACAGACCATATTATGTTTTTGTATTTGTTCCTTACCTGGTGTCCTCTTACATGAGCCTTTCAACAACCAAAGAAAAAAGAAAATGGCTAAGAAAAATGACAAGACAAAGTTGTGTTGGGAAATTATTTAGCAAAAAGATGCATTATGCATGCATAAAGGTTCAAAAAGCAAGTACCATACCTGAATTTTAATAATTCGTTGGCGGATTAGAAGATAGTCTCTTCTTCCCTTCCAACTGCGAAATTTATTTTGTATACGCACCGCAGCAGTGTGTACCGGCTCATCATGTTGACCAGCCTTGTTTGTCTTCAAAGCAAGAAGAGAGAGAGCATGCTCATCCGATAGTCCAAATTCACTGCCACCGTGTTCTTTTAGCTGCTTCCTCTGGAACGACTGCACCCTGAAGACTTGGTGAATACGAGCAGCTGCTTGTGTTGCATTACGAACAGCAGCTAGAGAATCCTTCAATGAGACTCCATGTGGCCAGTCACCATCCCAAGCTGGTGTAGCTGACCGTTCAGAAACTGTTTGAACAGCCTCTCCAAAGGGTTGCACATTCTCACCCTGCTTCATTTCCTTCAACTCGAGAGAGGAAAGGTGGGAGCTTAAGGAAGACTCTGCTAAATAACCAGCAATTCCTTTATGTCCATTGCTAGAAGCTAAGTCGGCAGGTGTTCTTCCTGAAGGATGTTTAGGAGTAGGATCTGTCAATGCTCCAGGAGCTGCACCTAAGGAGATGAGGAAACCCACTGTCCGCTCTCTGACGTTGCAAATTTTCAAGATACATCAAATGGGAAAAAAGAAAAAGAAAGAAAAAGGAGGAGCTAATCAGTATTCGAGCAACATTTGACGAAAGCCATCTCATCATCCTATTTATCAAAAATATTTGAATCCACTAAAATTGAAGAGCACAGAATTCAACTATTTGCAAGTTCTAATATCCTTGTGTCCATTAAAGTTGGTGAAAGCCACCACAAAAGTACATCAAAAGGCAAAACTAGAAAATGTATCAGAAGACAGGTGATGATAAAAAAGGGACAAAAATCTGACAAATTACCTTCCATATGACGCTGCCCAATGGAGTGCAGTCCATCCATTCACATCTCGGAAATTGACGCTTACACCTGCAGCTATAGTAGGTGGTATAGCCCAGTCATAACCAAGAGCAGCTGCAAAATGTAGGACTCCTTGACCACCCTCGTCCAGTACGTTAGGGCCTTTCCCCCCTTCAGCAACCTTTTGGAGGAGCCAAACACGCAACTTCTCTTTTAGAAGCTTTTGTAGGAGCTGGTCTTTTACCTTCTCCGCCATAAAGTTGTTCTCATAAGTAAGGTTCAACATTTCTTCCCACTCATTGTCATCCTCTTTTAGCAATGAATTGATTTTACTGCACACATGGGAAACATCATCCTCAATGCGAGGTGGAGAACTTAGGGAAACAGTGGATTCCAAAGATAATAATTTTCCGAATCTCATATGAAGAAGACTTTCACTGGAGCTGCAACTATTTGCATTAGCAACATCAACATCTTGGCCCTCAGTGACCCGAAATTCAAATTCTCTTACTTCACTACATGCCAACCTATTGGAACATGTTATATAAAATGGAACCCTTCCCGCCTTTTGATTAGGTGTATGGCAGCGTAGAACACCATCAGCTATTACTTCTGCTGGAACTTCCAACTCACCAAACATGCATGCCCAACTACACTTTTCCACTTCTAGCTGGGATTTCAAAAACTTCCCAGTGATGAGAACCTGTTAACAAAACAACCAAGAGTTATTACCCATACATGAATGGAAAACTTCAGATTATTTTAGAGCAATAAAAAAAAGAGTTGAGACATTAAAAATCTCAAAACAGAACCCTGGATTTACAATGTGGAATGTGCAGGATAGATATAAAAGTTCACCTTAATTTCTGACCCAGCAAATGCCCAGCTTGGTGAGAAATCAATAATGCTAAAGAACTGATCTTGGGAGAGTGAAGGACTTAGCATGTAGGTGTCTAACTGCACTTGCGAAGCAATTGTGGAATTATCAACGCCATCGTCATCTCCGACATTATCCCAATAGGAACTAGAATTGGATTGCATATGTGGCTCACTTACATCTTCAAGTTCCTTACTCATCCACCGGTCAAAGCTATCAAGCTTCTTTAAACCTTGTCTCAAGACGCCATCTAACAAAGGTTGTTTTAAAGATGAATGATCGGTTCTGACCCCTATGCTTAGATTGTGATCCAAATCAGCATTTAGAGAGCCTCCAACATTTGCATCTGAAAGTTGTGATGGAAGTTCATTCTGCATTGGATGTTTATCTTGGTGGGAAGCCTCTAAGGAATTGTGAAGTTCTACATTATATGCAGCACTAGACCTGATGGTATGATCAAACGCCAAATCCGGATTCAACTTCTGATCCATGGACCACTTGGAGATAAATGCAGCATCACCTTCAGAAGTCTGCATCTCAAAGTTGACAACTTCAGTTAATAAGAAAACCTAGCCAACATCACTGTACTTAGTTTACATGCAAATAGGCAATAACTGTCCTGCTGATTTTAAATATCAGTCATCACCAATTTATCATAGTGCTGGTTCAGCAGAAAATCAATAATTTATACTAAAAACAATTACATCAAATAACTAAGAGATTCTCAAAGCACTTGAGAGAGAAAATTATTGCAGCAAAGAAAAGCTTTCCAAAAGCATGTGCTTAGTTTGCAGTTTTTCCTGAAAAAACCAACATTTGCAAAAGCAAGCGGCTTAATATGTACTTTCCTCCTCCCAACTTATTACACACATTAACTTGTAAGTCCGTGTCTAAAATCCCCATGAATAGCCCAAGACCACTTCCTCCTGGGAAGTGCATGACACACACCAATTATGGCACAACATGTGTCATCCCTCTTCTTCTGTGATGTCTTTCTTGTAGAAATCATGTGCCTTACTTCCAAAATCTACTATATTCAACATCTGTCGGACTCGAGAATCAAAAAGAAGACCCCAAATGGGCGGCTCAATTTCTTTTTATAAAGTTAATAATTCTATAAATGTGGGAAAAACTCTCGTATACATGACGTATAGCAAAAAGTAGAGAACGTATGCAATAATATGTTCTGTACAAATGCTACCCAACATTCTATAGAGACAGGAAGCTCAAGGGTGCACCAAAAACTAAGAATAAGAGCTTACTTCTTTCTTTACAAGATGGCTACCATGGACTTCAATTTAGGAGACTAATTGATACAAATCCTTACAAAATTACCGACAAGTTATAAGGACTGCTTTCCACTACACCAAGATAGTAAAGTTCACAAGAGTTTGGAAGCGGAAGTGACGTGAGATCGTGAGCACCACAAATGATTGAAGTTTAAAGGCAATAGAAAGCTCTCTTCTAAAAAATAACTAATTCTCTAGTGAAACAAACTCAATACCTTTAGTGGTAACTGCTTAATCACATTATCAAAAAACCGCTTGGCATTTTCTTCTCAAAAAGATAACAGCTTGGCATTTTATTGAACTTTGCTTGGGCTTCTAATGCCCCAACTTCCATTTTATAACTAGGTATTGAATTGAGATGGGCTCAAAATTAAGAAGAAATGATCTAAAGGAATTATGTGGCCTTCCCCAACTAGTTTGGGATTGAGGTGCAGTTGATTGATTGATTGAAGGGGATATACTCGCCATCTTTATGTTTTCACTTGTAAATAGGACATCAAATGGAGCCATAAGACATACACAATAAGGATTTTATGATGCTTTCAAATTTCTTTCAAAGAGGGGTGAAAAGTCTCCGCTAAAGCCCACGGAATAAGTTTGGAGATGTGATCATGAATCAAACCAGATCGAAACATTCAGCTGTCGACAGACAAAGCTGGAACCTCGCCGCAAATGAAGGATGGCAAGGCCCCAGTTCCCTTACTGGCATCTAGACAATATTTGAGTTGAAGTTGGAAAAAAAAGGTGTTCTTTAAGTTGAAGCCGGAAAAATAGCGTGTAAGCTGAAGTTATGTCTGGACATGAACTTACTTGGAAAAAAAGGTCAAAAATTTGTGAGTTAAAAACCAATATTTAACTTGAAATACACCTCGAACCACTATTTCAATATCTCACTTGAAGTTCATATATTAAGAGTCCGTATTTGCAAATATTTAAGGCCAACCAAATATTTATGCCCAACAGGCCCTTAGAGTTCTGTATGACTGCTCCGCTGAATGCCATCAAAAGAAACAAGGTCCAGAGATAATAAATTGCATGCTCCTCCAATTGCTACTGCTTGCCTTTATCAGTCCTAACTCCTATATTAAGTCATGGATATTAAATTACCAGAGCATCTGGTCATGTAGCTTAAGCTATGTTTTAATTGGTCATGCAGACTAAAGCAGTATTTGTGATGACGGACTACATGATAATTGCAAGGAAAACTTCAGAATATGCATGCAGGGGCTAATTTTCGTCCTCTCCCTCAAAGATATAACAATGCAATGTGCATGAAATTGAAAGGCAAAATTTATTACAAAATAATGATGCACAAGTGAACTCCTTTAGCATTATTACCTGCCAGTCTCCCAGGCTGTCAATGCGGTTCTGACGTTCCTGTCTTTTGAAGTCATTTAAGAATACTTGACCCGTTGTAGTATTTCCTTGTTCATGTGTCATATTATTTTCACTTGACTGGCTAGAAGGCTGAAAATTGTAAGACCGATATGCAGCAGGATTATTAACTGAAGTTGTCTCCCATGATGGGAAGTCAAGGTTCCTGCTGGGTATATATGTATTTGCTGTGTTTCCACTCTTATTTCCTGGTGCGATCGAGAAGAAATCCATATCAGAACTTCCTGCAAACTGTACTTGATGATCATCTGCTAAATAAACAAACAAGATTTTCGGATTTGTCACACCACATTGATATAAGCACTGAACTATTTGGAAAGCATTTTTAAGAGAAGCAACAAATGCTAATAACAAATGAAAATAGAAGGACAAGAATCAATTACTTGAGAAGGGAATCGGATGATAAGGTACAGCAAGGCCCTCTCCAGCTTTCTGTGTCCTACTTGGCTGAGCATCAAGAAATGAGTGAAATCCAGAAGTTGGATGTTGATTGTACGCTGGTGAGTTTGTGGTTCCAAACAAAAATTAATTAAAAAGTTCTTAAAGAAATGGAAAGCTCAATCCATAGATGACAAGTCTAAAATATCTCCCAATGTACCAGAACAGTTTATTCTGAAGCCTGGTACAGAAACATGTGATTAAACAAAATACCTGATTCAGCATCCTCATATTCTGAGGCCTGCGCACTGCTAAGGCTGGTCGTGTCAGTGACTTGTGAGTTCACTTGGTAATCATTTGGATAAAATTTTGTAGATGCAGAACTGTCCACCTCAGAGCTGTGTACATCTTCATCAGTTTCTTGGAAACGAGGAGTAGCTTCTTGAGGTTCTCTGGTACGGCTAAAATTTGTCCTGTTACCCTGCAGAAGGAAAAGAACATGACAATCAAATCTATTTACAGTAAAATGAGGAAATATATTTTAATGATGAGTTCAGTTTCACTTTCTTAAAATAAAATGTTGGACCAACAAAGACTCGTGTTACTTTACGGAGGTCAAGATGAATCTCCCAAATAAAGGTTAGGAACTTCTGAACACGTTTCAATACAAGCAGTAAACAACTCTGATGCTAAGATGCCTTACTAACATCACGAATAGATATGCAACAGCTGGTTCCAAAAATTGTTTGAACATGACAAGTAGCATGTTTGGCCAAGCTGCAAAAATCAACTTATTTTAAAAAGTGCTTTTTCTCAAAAGTACTTTTGATGAGAAGCAGTTAGTGTTTGGCTAATTACTGTGAATAGCACTTCTGAGCAACAATTAGTGTTTGGCCAAGCTTTTAAAAATTGCTTCTAAGTGTATTTTTCTCAAAAGTGCTTTTAAAAAGGTGTTTCTGGAAAGAAGCTACTTTTTTCTGCTTCTCCAAAACTGCTTCTGTTTCTCCTCAAAAGCGCTTTTTTTTCTTCCAAAAGTTTGGCCAAACACTTCAACCAGTGTTGTCAAAAGCGCGCCTAAGCCCTAAAGCGAGGCTCAGAACATGTTGAGCGCTTCGTCTTGCTTAGCGGACACTTAGTGTTGCATCAAGGCTCTAAGGCATACTTTCCTTGCCAATGAATGTAATCCTGAAAATCCGACATTGAACAATTGATATTTCACTTTATCGTTATTTGTTCTTCAATTTTTTTGTTCGTATATTTGTTATTCTTACTTATAATTGTTGGTCTTGGACAACATAATACATATACATATTTTTACTTTGCGCCTTTTTGCATTCCACGGTTTATTTGTGCTTTGCGCTTAAAGCTCCAACGGGCCTTACAGCTTTTTTGCACTTTTCGCCTTTGATCACACTGCTTCAAACTTTGGAAAAGAAAACTTGGCCAAACAGACTAAAGGTCTCCTTACAATGCAAATCATTTTGTAGCGACTTCATTTATTTTATTATTACTAGCTCTAGTGTACGTGTGTTGCACGTGTTTTTATGTCTATTAATAAAAAGTGTATAAAATTTAGAATAAGAATGAATTATGTGTAATAACAATTGACATCGAGATAAATGTTATATTTATATAATTAAGAGTAAGAAAAGGGGGTATTATCACTTTTAGCCCGCGCCAGAAACTATTTACATTTGGTAGCAGGAAAAGTGTATTAAATTTGTATAATTTTTGTATATAACATACAGAATGTGTATATATATATATATATATATATATATATATATAGTGTCATTTTCCCTAAGGAAAATTTCTCTATTTTTTTTTATTAAGATACTAAAATTATACACAATTAAGATATTAGTTCATTGAAAATTTATAAATCAATTAAAATATCCAACATATAAAATATTAATGGCAATTATCATTATATCTAACGTGGAATGTATATTTCTGTTGACATATTTACTTCTCATAATTGTTAAATATTTACCACTAATAAATGTATTCTAATATAATTTAAATGATTAATTATATTTAAGAAGAAAAAAAAAGTAGACAAACCTAACGTGTACTTTGTGCAGATGAAGAAGTTTACCATAAATAGATATAATGCCATTATTCTTTTATTAATTGAAAATATCATAAAATTAGGAATTGTTAAGGACTTCTTACCTAGTTCAAATAAGTTTTGATTTAGTAAAAAAGATTGGCTTGATTTTAAGGTCCTAAATATTAGGAAAGTAACTTAAATTACTATCTTATCCAATGTAAAAATGATTTTTAAAGGGTAAAAAAGGCACACGACATTTCGCTAAGGGCCTTCGTGCTTTCAATAGAGTATAGGATATTTGAAATTGTGCCCTTAAATCATCTCATACAAATTTCTTCTATACTATGCTGCCTTGGGCAACTGGGGAAAAGGAAATATAACCACTTCTCAGCTGTAAGTTGACTATTATACCTACGGCTGAAGAAGGAACAAAAAAGTCAAAGAAAAAGAAGCAAAATGGAGAAGAGTTAGAGGATGGCAAGCATATACCTTTACTTCCCTGTAGTGGACAAGAACAATATGTGACATATCCCTGCATAAGTGTTCCCGGAAAGAAAAAAGAGAATGAGGATGCTAAGCAGTGGTTAGAAGAAACAATGATGGTTAGAAATTGAAGTGAGTGATGTGCGAACCAACAATAAACTTAATTGCAGATTCTTTTGACAGTTTTAGCTTATCTATTCAAGTAGGAGAGCTCGATACCTAACTTGTAGACAAGATAGCATTTTAGTCCATGCTATTCAAGATTCAAAACAACATATAACGAGAAAATTATTAGTATAAAGATGCAAAATGTGCATAAAACATCCCTGAATGAATTGTCATTTATCAGACAGAATTCTTATTGGAATCGTAACACCTTTCTTACTAGCCCATGCTATTTATGATTTAAGAAAATATAAAAGATATAAATACTTAAAATAAATTAATAAGTGTCCCCTATCTAACCATTTAAGCTTTCAGACAAGAAAGTTCGTGGCACTAGAGCAAGCAAAAATCCTGGATCGAGTCTCACCACCATCCATTAATAAAAACATTTGTGACAAGACTTAAAATAAACCAATAAATGTGTCCCTCAACGTTTTGAACTTTTCAATAAGGAGTACATGCTATTCAAGAACGATAAGATTATTTGGTCTTAGATGCCAAGTGTGCATAAAATACCCTTTAATAGATAAATCATCCATCATCTGTCAACCTTTTAAAGGAATAATGACCCCTCAACATTCTAAAGCATCTAATCACCTAGATCATGCAAAATATCGAAAGCAAAAAGGTAAGCCGAATATCACATAGAAGCAGCACCCATCAAGCATAATAACAAATAATTTTACAGTGCCATAACAGTATTCCTATTATTATAGGGATGAACAAGCTAAACTCCTACCAACCTAACTTGCAATTAGCATGTAAATGTTAATTAAAGATGTCTAACTTTGAACTTTTGAACTTTTCAATAAGGAGTACATGCTATTCAAGAACGATAAGATTATTTGGTCTTAGATGCCAAGTGTGCATAAAATACCCTTTAATAGATAAATCATCCATCATCTGTCAACCTTTTAAAGGAATAATGACCCCTCAACATTCTAAAGCATCTAATCACCTAGATCATGCAAAATATCGAAAGCAAAAAGGTAAGCCAAATATCACATAGAAGCAGCACCCATCAAGCATAATAACAAATAATTTTACAGTGCCATAACAGTATTCCTATTATTATAGGGATGAACAAGCTAAACTCCTACCAACCTAACTTGCAATTAGCATGTAAATGTTAATTAAAGATGTCTAACTTGATCATAATTGTTAGACATGAATAAAAGTCTGGATTGACTTTTAGCTCCAAGGTTAGAGCAATACACCTATAATAGTAAATCCGTGTGTTAAACAAATATTATATCTCTTCACTTACTCTTCGAGCATCCAATAGCTGCGCCTTTGGAAATTCTCATTCTCTTCTCCATGGGCGTAGTAGCAGTGCAATACATCAATGCTTCCAGCCTGTAAGAACATTAATTTCTGATCAGCTTCGTAATACAAGAGAACAAAGCCCTCATAGAATGATAATTCCGTGAATGTCTAACATTCGAATTAAGTACAACAAGTACGCCTCAATCCCAAACTAACATTTTCAAATCAAGGACATATAAATATAATAGGCTTCTGCACAACCATAAGGTTCCCGTCAGTTTTACCTTGAGCCTCTCGTGAGCCTCCTTCACAGTCTTCCCATCTTTTTTCTTTCTCCAGCTATGGCCATCTTTGCGAAAATACCGCAAAACCTTCCGATCAAAAAGAAACAGTGAACCACCTGGAAGGGCCATACAAGTCAATTGAAACATTGTAAAAATACAATAGAAACGCTGTGGATTCCAGGAATAGCTACATATTCTCGAAAGCTCTACAAACATAAAAAAGCCATATACGAGCTGGTGAAGAAACTGTGAAAAAAAGTTTAATGAAGAAATGTAAACTTATTTATCACTATCATGCCATCAGTTAATTAATAGGTGGTTCTCACGGAGTTTAATCCTGATAATTACAGATCATCACATCAGATTTAGGCTTAGCAGCTTCCAAACATTACCCATCATCCAGTAAATAGACTCAAAAAGTCCTAAAAGCGGGGAAAAGAGTACGTAGAACATAATCTTGATTACATAAGATGACGGTACTTACACATACGTGAGACAAACTAACAGTCATAAAATCAACCGGCAGGCCCATGAGAGTTATACTGACAGGGGAAACTAAAACAAGAAGATGTTTGTAAACAATTTTCAAGAAGTTACTAATATTCGGCTAAAAGTTCATATATTTAGTGCATTTCCGCCTCATATCTTGTGAATATTTGTTGTGGTTTAAACAATTATTGGTGTATTTTGAGCTCATTACGTGCTTTATATGTGTGAGAGTGATTTTGGATGAAAGAGGCATAAAAAGGGAGTTTTTCAGCACAAATTGGAGTTGAAGGCATAAGAGAAAATAAGCTGAAAAGGAGACGTCAGCCTGGCTCGCCTCGTGAGCAGGCTTGGCCTCCAAAGGTGTTGGGAGATCCTGCAATCCAGTGAAGCAAAGCCATCATGAGCTCCATCGCCAGACCTGCTCAAAAGAAGCCTGGAGGTGGACATCAAGGTTCTCGCGTTATGCGAGCACAAAAGATGTGCGCTCCAGGTTTTCCAATTTGAGTTGAGATTGGACCAAAACGTCTCCTACACCTATAAATACACCCTAAACTCGATTTTTACACAACTTTTAACCGAGGGAGAGTAAGGAACGGTCGTGGAGCTTCAAGTTCATCTTTTCTTCCGCCAAACCTAGAGTTTCTATGTTTCTTCGGATGATTTGTCGTTTGGCTACCATGTCTATGTGGAGCTAGACTTCACGTTCTAGGGTTATAGTTCTTACATGTCTATTGTTGTTTGAATACTGATTTTGGTTTCTTGATAATCATATAAGTTTATTTACTCAATCCCTGTGGTTAATTATCTGATTTTTTTATCACCAATTGAATACTATCAACGAATTAGGGTTGAACTCGGGAGAGGGCATTCTAAATTGCACATCGGATTGAGTAGAGCAAGTTTCTGATCTTGGCCTCTAGAGAATGATTTCGCAGTTAGGATAGGGATATACCATAACAATCTTGCTTAGTCATTATACATGAATTACAAAGGCGTTCTTGTTAACTCTAATTCCATAGGAACATAGGCGCTAGATTGACTTGAATAGGCGAGTAGGATATCAGAGATTCCAGCAAGTAATATAAACCTTGTGATTAATAAACTAGATAGATTGAGAAGTTAAATCCGGTGAAGAATATGATAGGATTGTTAGATAATCCATAATCTTAGATCGTTTTCATCACATTGATAACAGAAAAATCTGCTCTTCTTTTGTCTAGAGTTCATTCTTTGTTTTCTTTTTTGTTTTAGTTAGTTTGGACTCAAGCTCTTTTGGTTTTAATTCTTGTTCGATAATTAAGATCGTTTAATCTAGTAAATAGTTGATAACAAGTCCTCGTGGGAACGATACTCTAGTATTTTATTACTTGTCGACCGTGTATACTTGTGTGTGCGTTTGGCAGCAATAATTACTATACAAGGAGGTGGAAGGGCATTGAGTTTAGGCTTTATGGCAGAGGAGCATGTCCTTTTTACCGAGGGTGATCTGAAGAAAACTAATTAGATAAAACAAGCAGTAAAACATTTAAGCAGAGGTCTAAAGAAGGGGACAACACATAAGTGAAATAAAGTTATACAGAGAAAATACTGTGCATAAAAAGACTACACATTGGAATCTAGTAATTGGAGCTAAAAATGATGTCAACAAGTATTTTAAACATACTTTTAACAAATATCCTCTATCTGAGAGTAGGAAGGAGGAAGAGTGAACTAGAGGAGAAAAAAGTCGAGCCATGTCTCCCCAAGTACACGCACAGATGTGCATATGTGACATAACTACATTTACACACACACATAGATATAGATAGCACATAGTAATCAGGGTAATTTACCATCAAGGAAGAGCGTGTAGCAAGAGAAAAGAAAAACTCTATTCAAAAACTACACCGATCACGTTTTAAGAGAAAAAAGATATTCAGCTAATGATCATACTTGGAGGCCTATTTGGAGGCTCTGGAGCAATCCGGAACTTCTGATAGTTTTTAAGAATTTCGCAAATTTCAGCAGGGCGTAGCCATCTATGTTGCGCTTCTAAGAGTATCTGATCAATATCTGCATTCAACCACAAAGTTTCTCAACATACGCGAACCTAATAAAGCCAAACAGTATGCTAGACAAATTAATACAGAACCTGCTCAAAGAAAAGCCACTATGCATCTAGTAACTTTCTAATCAATATTTGATCTCTTCACTGTTGGGAGAGTGACAATATTACTAGTTTTGGCTTTTGGGGGGTAAAAAGAATACCAAGATTAATCAATCACCTAATGCTTTTTCACTTAAAGGTATGCCTGTTGGATTCTTGTGAACCAAAGCCCTATCACAACTCAAGAACTTCATATGCAATGAAATTAACTAATATGAATAAAATCAATAACAATTTAATGCATCTAATAAAGCCAAAGCAATTTACCCAAAAATTACTGACCTAATTGAGCATTGAGACCATAACGCCTACTGTCAGCCATGAACGCATACACAAACAACTAGCTCCGATCTAAACACTACTTAAAATCTTGAATCAGCAATTGAAATTAACCAAAGAAATGATTTTCGAGAAGTGGGGTTGGTAAAAGAAAATTCTCAAGCTGAACTGGAGTTTGGTCAAAAAAGAAAGAAAGAGAGTAACTGCAGATGGGTTAAAGAGAAAATAGGAAACAACGGAGAAAGGTGGTTAATGGAAAGTGCGGGGGTGGGGGTGGGGGTGGGGGTGGGTATTGGAGCAAAAGGGGCCGCCGAAATGGAATACAGTTTTGAGTTCAGACAGGTACTACTCATAAGAATTTGGGTCAATGTTTAACGTGATTTGGACCGTAAATACGTATGTATAGTGTATTTCTTATTGGCAACTTAATTTCCTGCGGGAATTTAGCTGGTGGTGTAACTAACTCATATTCTATATACTAGCTAGTGAGGGTGTGCCCGGGCAACAACTATCTAATATTGTTACTAATAATATTATTTATAGATATCACACACTTTTGCATTTATATTCGTCGTGTTGGTAATGTAATACATTGAAAAAAATAAGGTATTTCATATTTTTGTAAATCACAATTACTTTATTTTCTCTAGCCAATTTACAGATGGGAGCATTACTTTAATGCAAGTGACAGAAGAAAACAATGCAAGCACACTTAGGTAAATTTGTACTAAAGGTATTAATATTAAATAGAAAAGGATGTAGTTAGACAAGAGATCCAAGAATATTAAATTTTTATACCATCATTATACTGTCACGACCCCAAATCCTAACAGACCGTGATGGCGCCTATCGTGGAACTAGGCTAGTCAACCATCACATTACTACGCATTTGTTCTCATTTAACAGTTCATAATGCAAAATAAACAGCAATTCAATAAAGAATAATTTATATAGGTCTAACCCCCCCAATAATAACTTAACAACTCTAAACATCCTCCCAGAACTGGAGTCAATAGTCATGAGCATCTAAGAATATTTAAATCTAACTCTGCTAAAACTATAATATAAGTCTCTGAATCAAGAGCTAAAAAACATAATAAGGAAGGAAAATGGAGAAGTTGTGGACGCTGGACAGCTACCTCGAAATCCTGTGACTGCTGCTAACGAACCTGCATCAGCTACTGCTGCGAGCTCGTACCTGGATCTGTGCACAGAGGCACAGGGAGTCTTTATGAGTACGCCAACTCAGTAGTAATGAAAAGAAATCACAGTCTGAGAAATATAAAGCACACAAACAGATACACCATTTCACAACAACCAGTAAAACATCAAGTCACCAAGTAGTATTTAGCAAATTCATAGGTTCAAAAACCAGTTCCA
>ML261647.1:21763-65359 GCA_005239495.1 Nicotiana undulata | reverse complement strand
AGTGCAGTCTCTATAGAAGAACCTGGTTCTTCTATGTGTTCCAACTCGTACTGTTGCGGAATAATAAATGCAGAAAAGTAAAGAACATAAAGATTTTTACGTGGAAAACACCCGGCTCAAAAGGTGAAAAAACCTCAACCTACTACTCAGTAGGATTTTTCCAAACTCTTCACTACAACTCTGAGCCATACAACATTTACATAATAAACTCTTTTGTAAACCTAAGGACTAACTCTAATCCATTTGTATCAATCTAGCCTCTAGCTAATTGCGACAAACTTCAAGTTAACTCTAACTTGATCAATGTGTACCTATTACAATTGCTTCTAATAAATGTGAAAGATACAATATTTAATCACCTACTACAAACCAACTAGAATCAAAAGATAACAGATGGAACTGGTTCTTCTAGCTGCTTCAAGTAGCTTTTGTGTCGCACAAGGAATCTGCTTGCAAAATTGCTTTGGTAATTTTGCTTTCAGTTCTTGTTTCACTTCTGTCTTTGTGCGATCAATTCTTCAGCAGGAATGCTTCAACAATTTATAGAATCAGTAGTTGAGATGTTGTTGTTTAGTTCTAGTGCAACTCTTCCTTGGTGGAAGAGTTTGTGTTCATCTCAACTTCCTCGATTATTTTCTGTCCTTGCTGAATTCGAACTCTTTCTTCTTATCACTTTGAAACCTTTTCTCTTTAGGAGACAACCTCTTAGTTCATAGATAATTCACAGATCATGTTTATCTCCTGTGCATGTACGCTTTTTGTGCCAATGGGTTTGTTTGATAATGTTTGCCCTAATGGACCTGGTTCAACTGGGTAGGCATTTGTCAATCTTCACAACCATGCAGTGACTTGGTTCAACACTAGTAGATTCATATGATAATTTTGGACTCGTACAAATGTTTGGTTTGGGTCTTGGGTGACCCGAGGCCATTTCGGCGCTTTATGTGGAAAGTTGGAAATTTGAGCTTGAACTTTGAAAATCTTGAGTTTTGGTAAGAGATGCTTGATTTTAGATGTTATTTTGATGATATGAGCTCTTGAGAGAGTTTGTATGATGTTAATATACTTGTGTGAGCCCGAGGAGCTCGGGTGTGTTTCAGATAGGTTGCAGATTGTTTTCGGATAGCTAAAGAACTTCTAGTGTTGTTGGGCTGCAGATCTCACATTTGTGAGGTTCTATTAGCAAATGCGAGACTCGCATTTGCATGAGCTTGCCCGCATTTTGCGATGATGGGAAGGGGGTGGCAGCTTCAATTTTGGAAGTTCTGCTCATTTTTGCGAATTGGCAGGGTTTCGAAATTGCAAGGAATTGGTCGCACTTGTGACACTAGAGTTGAGGAACAGCTTCACATTTACGAAACTTACTTCACTTTTGCGATGGGCTAGTTCTTCACAAATGCGACTCTTATTTACGACATCTGAAAGGCTCAGATAATGTTCGCTTTTGCGATGAGTGATTCGATTTTGCGAATATCGTAGTTGCAAACAATAGTTCATAATTGCAATATCTCAGTTGGGTAAAAGATTGAGATTTTGGGACTTTGCTCATTTTAAACTATTTTGGATACCTAGACACTATAGAGGCGATTTAGGAGAGGAATACCAACTTCATATGTTAGAAACTTTAACTTGTTTTTATTCTCTCTCTCTCTCTCTCTCTCTATATATATATATATATATATATATATATATATATATGAGTATCCTTGACTTAAGACCTCGTCACACTTTACCAAGGTTAGTTAGGATACTTTCTAAGTATATGGGGTCGGTTGTACTCATACTACACTTATGCCCCTTGCGTGTAGACCTTGTAGCTGAGTTGTTGTGGATCACGTAAGCTGGTATTGAAGATGTACATTCTTTTCGGATACGACTACCACTTGTCCTTGATAGTTTTGGATTCGTACTCTATTCATGTATCTTCCAAAAAAATGTTGTATTTATTTTCGTACCAACTTTGTAAATCCAAATCTTAACGGCTCATGACTTGTACTACAAATCCTTCAGATATTGTATGGAATTCAGCTATTTCTAATTCTTATTAATAATGATCTTTCATTTGATTTCATAATTCAATATTTGGCTTACCTAGCATGTTGGGATTAGGTGAAATCACGGCTAGGTGGGGTTTTAATCGTGGCATGTTGGTATCAAAGCTCTAGGTTCATAGGTTCTACGAGTCATGAACAAATATCTAATAGAGTCTTAAAGATCGATATGATGACATCCATATCTATCTTCGGGAGGCTATAGGGAATCTAGGAAACTTCACCTTCTTTCTTTCCTTACTGTGAGACATTGATTCAACTTGAAGCTTATATCTTCCATTTCCTTCCATTCGCTGGTATACGATATTGAGTATGCGGTATCAGCTAAGTACCGACAGCTTGTGATGTCGTGGATGAGGTGCAAGATGTGTATATATATTGTGAAGATGGGCCACTTTGGAGGACTTTAGGCCAGGTTTAGGCTGCCACTTGGGCTCGACAGATTCAATTGTGTGAGTATATGCATTTGGACTTATATGTACGGTAGTATCCTCAGAAGAGGGATTGATGGCACAAAGAGTTGCAAGAATAGCCATGATATGAGTATTATGTGGATAAGTACTATGCCTATATGATTGGATATAACATGAAGGATTTGTTTGGGATGGAAAGAGATACGGATTACTTGATTTTTTGTCTTGATGTATTATACCATCTTGAGTGTCGAGTACATGGCTGGATCTTTGTTCATTTCTTGAATAGAGTAGATTCTTATATCTTGTTAGCGAGTGTAAACTCAGGAAGGATAATTTATTGTGTAATGGTTGTGACCATGGTAGAGCTATAGTGAGATATTGGTTTGGAGGCTAAGCAGGTGCGTTATCTCTGGCGAGAAGGTCTGAGGTTGAGTAATTCTTGCGATGTTTCTATGTAGAGTTTATGTTCCATCCATTGGGACGAATGGGCTACAATTAGAGTCTGGATCACTTTAGGAAGTTCACACGAATGTCACAAGGATGAGTATGTACGAGCTAGATGATTTTGGAGTGTTTTATGGCTAGCGCTACATGAGATTATGAAGAATTCAATTGGATAATAGTATGAGATCATGGAAATTATGAAGCAGGAGTATTGTGGCTTATCCGATGTTATGTTCTATGGCTTCGAGACAAGTGGGGGAGTCTACTATTACAATCAGATTATATAGTCAGGTGTTATATTAGTTTGAGGCATACTGGTGGATCAACTATGACTTGAAGGGCTAATTTCGAGGATGATGCAAGCAAGGAAATTGTTGTATGAATGATGTAGTATACGTATGGGTATATGAAGATCTTGGAATGGTTCAGGTTGGATATGTGTTGAGGATGTAGCACACAAGGAAGAGGAATTGTTGGTTGCTTCTTTTTGGATAGTCATGTGCTGGTGAGGCACACGTCGTTCTCCATGCATTGGCCATGCATCTGGTATTAGAGTAGGTAAATGACTCTCGAGAAGGTTCTAATGAGTTCATGATTCATATGTGGTATTTGAGGGTCCTAAAGATTTTTATATGGCTAAGATCTGAGATTTACATTGTATGGTGCCGAGACTTGTGATATTTCTATATCATTACCGATTCTACATTTTAGTATCAGAGAGGTTTAAAGAACAACTTCAGATTTATAGAAGGTCTCTTCAGAGTGGGCATCTCAATTTGCGGTACTATTGGGTGCTTAAGAGGGAATACAAT
Source organism: Nicotiana undulata (assembly GCA_005239495.1). Classification (NCBI taxonomy): domain Eukaryota; kingdom Viridiplantae; phylum Streptophyta; class Magnoliopsida; order Solanales; family Solanaceae; genus Nicotiana; species Nicotiana undulata. Next base: position 61,636 of record ML261647.1, on the reverse strand, counting down.
GGCTTATTGACCTTAGGACGACGTGGTTTCATGCTAGGATCTTGGGGTGAGATTTTATTAAGGACCATAGTGTACTGGCAAAGAGAAGTGTTAACTTGAAGGCGTGTTAAGAGGAACTCGAAGAAATGGGTAAGGTTGGTAGTGGTTGGGATCAGTATTGTAACAGAAGTGATCGGTTCCTTTGGTGTGGTGAAACTTTACAAGTGTTTTATGGAAATACTCTTGGGTTTGGAGACCCGTGTGACTTGATTGAGTTAGAGGGGTTCAATTCTGAGGGCTTGGTTATGTGCAAATGGGTTTCGAAGAGTTCTCGATGGTTTCAACCATGGCTTGAGACATATGTCTTTTGCGGGTATGAAAGGTTTGTTGTGTGTCGCAATGTTCGCTCCTGATGTGAGTTAAGTGAAATGTCTCTAGCTTGTGGAGTGTTTATCCTACTTGTGATTCAGAGATAATAATGAGATTCTCGTATTTTTTTCATATGATGGGATGATAGATGCGGTGCGTCGTGTGGGATGGAGATTGCATGGCCAAGGTTGAGGTTCAGTATCGAAGGGAAGTTTATGAACGCTAATCAGCACGAGATATTTCATATATTTGAGAGGATGCTAGTACAATCTTGCATCGCAGAGGAGGTGTGTCTTGTAGAAGACGCATTGCGTTTTGAGTTGCGGATGCTTGACTGATATATTAGAGAAATTAGATGGTTGGAGACTATTCATAGGAGTAATTTTCACGAGGTGATTGTGTATGAGTGATATACAGTCATTTCAGTGGGAGAGTTCGAGATTAGATTTAGAGATTCATGTATTCTTGAGGTTTAAAGATTGGATGTTCTCATAGGTAGACTATTCATTGGTTACAGATTGTGAAGGTGCGTTAAGGGTTAGACAGCTGATTTGTACGAGTTATGGATATGGTACTGTGGAATTTTGGAAGGTTATTTACCTATTTTGTCATGATTGAATTCATTTTGGGGGCCTATTAATAGGCCTAATGAGAATGTGTATTTTACATCGGATCGGGTTTGCTTACTCTTGCGTAGCAATTACTATGAGTGTGTCATCGGGCAGAATAGATGTTATTCAAGCCCTGACTTGTTTTATATGTTACTTACTCATGCTACGGTGGGTTGTGAAAGTATTCAACTATTCACACATATGATGTGGCTTTGTTTAGGCTTTGTGATGAGATTCGAACGAGATGGCTCATGGGGTGTTGAGTTGGTTATTGCAACTTAGTTGTGCTTTTCCTGTTTCTGGTATATTGTGTTGTCTGTTTCTCCATGGTTATGGTCATGCGCTTCGTGTGCTTGCTGTTGATACACATGTGCTTGTAGATTGTGAGCATCATGGCTCGAGATATTCCGTGTGTATTGGTGTATTAAATCGGGCTATGCGCCGTAGTGGAGTTATGTTAGGATATTATCCGTTGTACTTAATTTGTGTGTTTGTTTTCTCCCTTATGGGATGGAATCTTAGTATTGTGCCTTGGTGGTTGTATCTGTTGAACTTGTCGGATGATACTTTTATTTGGTTCTCCTTCCATCTTTGGTTATATTCAAGTTGTTGCTTATTGGGTGCAGATTGCCTCGTATGTTCCTCGAGGTTTCATCTCATTCAAGTTGCTACTTATTGGATGTTTCTATAAGGTTTCGACTCATTCAAGCTTAATGAACTATTTTAACGTCCAAATTCTGAACTTATGCCGAACACATCTAAACAACTTGAAATCACCTCAAATTTTGCACACAAGTTCCAAATGACTTAACAAACCTATTCCAACTCTCGTAACAATAGTTTGAACCTGATAGCATCGAAGTCAACTTCCGATTAATCTTATAAATTTTTCAAACCTTCAAATTTCAAACTTTCACAAAATAGAAACGCGGGCGATATACTTCATTCTGTGTTGGGAGAGTTCCCTCTCTTTAACCAAAAAAAGAATCAAGTCCCACGTAGTTTACACTTAATCAGTTAAATAGAACGCGTTTAAAAAGCAAAGACTGTTTAGGAAGTATGCAACTCAACTAGCACCAACATTATCTGAAACTCACCCGAGCACCTTGGGTTCTCGTCCAATCACACCAACAAGTCTGAATACATTATCAAAACTTATTCAAAGGCCCGGACTACCACAAATAACATAAAATCCAAGAATCGAACATAAAAATCCACTCTTTGACTTTTAAACTTACCAACTGTGACAGTCCGATATATCATTTTGAGTACTAGCCTTTACTCTCGTGTTCCGAGACCTCTGTCAGCTTTATTTGATATTTCTTGATTTGTGTGCGTGGTCCATGTTGCTTTTAAGAAATCATTTAATGTGAATGTGTTATTTTGTAATTGGTACGAAATCAAATCATGTTGGGCACCTTTACTATTGATACTCCTTATTCCGTAGCTGTCTATCTAGAATATTTTTCTGTGTTATACATGTTATTGAGTTGCACACATTCTGCAAAGCCGAGTATCTTTTTACTTCAAAACCTCTTCATTACTTCTCTGAAGTTAGTCAAGATACTTATTGAGCACATGGGTCGTTTGTACTCATACTATACTTCTACACCTTTACTATTGAAGACGTACCGCATGCCGGATTCATGATACCTTTTTATTCATGATAGCTTAGGATTTGATTTGTTCATCTCAAACGCGTGGTGCTTGACCGAGATTTCAAAGCATTGGTGGTTATGGAGCACGATTGCATGAGTGTTTACACAATCTCGTAAGAAGGCTAGAAGGCGAGTATTTGTTTTGCATCGAGATTGCATGGGTGGTGACCACATTCGTGTAGGGAATCACTACGTAGTATATTTAAAGTGAAAATTTAGGACTTTGACTCATTCTCTCATATTTTGAACCTTATTCTTTGAGCGGGGCGATTTTGCTTGGAGATTTTCATATAAGACTTTGGGGTAAGTGACTTTTACTCAAGTTTGGTATTATTTCAAACATGTCATGAATTATTAACACCCAAAAAAAAAAAATTAAGATAAAATTTAGGATTTTGCCTACACATTAAAATAGTGTACTTTAAGGATTTGAGTACCAATTTAGACTCGATTTGGAATCTAATCACATATTTGGACTCGACAGGTTATGGGTCATCGGGATTTGATATTGGTTCCGAATTTCTGGCACGCGAGCCTGTGTTGACTTCTGTTGACCTTTTGAAAATATATCAAAGATAGAAGCTTTACAAATTAAAATTTCTTCCTATAGCATTGCTTGACTTCCTCGGATGATGTGTGGCTTGGAATTGCATGATTGGAGGGATACAAAAAGGTATTGATGCGATTTTAGGTTGAAAACTAGTTAGATGAGGTAATTACTTGGACGATGAAAACAACTAGAGTGTGGGTCAGGGTTACGAAGGGCAAAATGCTTCATGATCACTATAATTACCTTACGATATAGCTGGACTAGCCGTGATATTAAACCATGCTAGATAATGTAGAACCGGTAGGTCTGTATTTTCTAATTTGTGATTTTTTTTTGTTTTGTTTTAACGAGTTAAGAATTTACTATGAATCATTAGATGAAGGGGAAGAAGTAAAGGTGTAAGTGGATAATACATCATTTTAACATGTCATTTTAAGTTCTAGAAACTCACTTCATGACTTGAGTTATCCAATAAGTCCATTTAATATTTTATGACTTGCGGGTATGAGTGAATTTTTACCTAAGATATTTGGAAGTTATTTAAAATATTTAGTTCCTAAATAGAAGCTTTAAGTTGGAAGAGTTGACCAATGTTTGACTTTAAGGTAAATGGACTCGGAATCAGGTTTTGATGGTTCTGATAGGTTCATATGAAAATTTTGAACTTGTAAGTACATTGAGATTTGGTGTTGGAAGTTCCTAGAAGACTTCGACGCCATTTGTCGAAAAAGTTGGCAAAGTTCACAAGTTTGACCAAGAGTTGACTTTGATATTATTGGAATCCGATTGGTGTTTCGAGACTGTGGATTGATCTTTATAGTTGAATTGAACTTATGTAAAAAGTATTGATGTAATTTGAAGTCTCTAAGTTTGATTCGAATACTCTTTTCAAAGAATGAGGATTTCAGAACTTAAGAGAAATTCTAATCGGTTTGAGCCTTGATTCATTGTTGTGATATTTCCTTCGGTGTTTTGAGCCGTTGGACAAGCCCATGTAGGGTATTTTAACTTATAGGTTTTATTGGATGGAGTCCCGCATGGCTCGGGTGAGTTTCTGCGCATTTGGAGCAAGTTCCAAAAGAATTGAGTTGTTGAAACATGAATTTCTGCAGATGACCTGATTTCAAAAGATCATTTCTCCCAATATATAACGAAATTTGGGATGAGATTTGATTATATTGTATCTTTTTTATGCTAGTTTCTGGTAGATTAAAATGTTCGTCATTCTGACTTTTGTACATGGAGTTATGGCCATTTTACCAGAAGGTAGTCAATGCAAAATTTCGGAATATTCTAGTTCGCGATGGATTATGTGGCCAGCAAAGTAGATATGCGGTCCCCTAAGAATTTTTTGACGGCTACTTCCGGGTACTAATTAAGGTCGAGTTTTGTGATTTTCATTTCATTTCCCAACTTTTGGAGCTAATTTTGAGAGTTTTGAGGATAGGGTTTCACCTACAAGCTTGGGATAAGTGATTCTAACCTAAGTATGTGATTTATACATTAATTTATCACAAGATGTAACATGAAAATATGGATTTGAACATGAGAAATATAAGACTTTTGTCGACGTCTTAAGAGAGTATATTTTGTGGTTTCGAACACCAATTTAGATTCTGATTTCGAATCTAATCATATATTTAGACTCGTGGGGTAATGGGTCATCGAAATTTTGTCTTGGACTCGAGTTTTGACCATGTGGGATCAGATTGACTCTTGTTTTATTTCTCAGAATTGATTATAGATCGAAGCTTTATCATTTGGGTTGATTTCGATGGCTTTTGTTTTACCTTATTAGGTATTGTTTTGCTAGATTTGACACTGGCCGGTTGGAGGTGATTTTGGATAAAAAGTGCTTTTGAAAGATTGGTTTTTCTTGCAAAAGGTAAGTATCTTGTCTAATCTTATCTTGAGGGATTGTTTTTTAAATAAATACATATGCTATGTGTTACATGCTTGGACAAGGTAACTTATATGCGAGGTGGCGAGCGTATATGCATAGACCGAATTTGTACCATGCTTGCGGTATTCTTGGGCTTCCTTTTATTTTATTTGGTTGTCTGTTCTACTTGTTATTGTAACGACCCGACCGATCGTTTTGAGGTCCAGCGCATCGTTCAACAGTTGGGAGTCACGAACAACTTTATTTCAGGTATATTGACTTGTGCATATGGTCGGAATTGAAATTCAGGAAGATCGGAGTTGAACTTAAAGGAAAATTCTCATTTTAGAAGTCTTAAGTTGAAGAAATCGAGTAAGGCTGGGATTTTGAGTAAACGACCTCGGAATCAGGATCCGAAGGTTCCAACAGGTTCGTATGATGATTTCGGACTTGGGCGTATGTCTGGAACGGGTTTTGGATAACCTGGGAGCAGTTTAGCGTATATTGTGAAAAGTCAGTATTTTAGGGAAATTTCCTAAGTTTGACTTGAAGTACATTTCAACGATACTGATGTCCGTTTGGGATTCTGAGTCTGGTAATAGCTCCGTATGATGATTCTGGAGTTGGAAGCGCGATCGGAAGTGAATTCGGATATCCGGAAGTCAATTTAAGGTCATTTGGCTAAAGATAGAAAACTGAAGGTTTTTGAAGAATTCGACCGGAAATGGAAATTTTGATATCGGGGTCGGAATGCGATTCCGGAAGTTGGAGCAGGTCCGTAATGTCGAATATGACTTGCCTGCAAAATTTGAGGTCAATCGGACGTGGTTTGATAGGTTTCGGCATCAAATGTGGAAGTTGGAATTTTCAAAGTTCATAGAGTTGGATTTTAGTGCGATTCGTGATTTCGGCGTTGTTTGATGGGATTTGAAGCCTCGATCAAGTTCGTGGGATGTTATGGGACTGAGTCGTGTGTTTGGACGGGGTCCCGAGGGCCTCGTGTGTGTTTCGGGGCATTTCGGGTGGTATTGCTGTTGCTGTTTGCTGGTGTTTTTGGTAATGCTGTGCGATCGCAGCCTTAGCTATGCGATCGCGGAGAAGAAACTGAGGGGAAATGTTTTTACACAAACACCAACAAACAACAACAAATATTTACAACACCCCACACTTAAGTCATGAAATGTCATCACTACATCACATATAGACAAAACAAGAAGTAAAAACAGGGTGCAAGAAACTCCCTGATCAAGCAGCGTCGTCATCCTGTGACGCTCTCCATACTTCATTATGTTCATCCTCTCCATTAGTTTTTCTTTACATGCTCATTCGAACAAACGCTTGAATCACTTTATTCATCCACTTTGAACTTACGAATTGGACCCCAAGTTTTGATTCTGCTCTATGATCATGCTCCTGAGGTGGTGGAACGAATCTGACTGGCCCAATAAAACAATGTAGTATTCTGCACTTCTCGCCTTTAGATGAGATGTGTATTCCCGACTTTCTGTCAAGAAGAATTCCAGAGTGTAGGCATCTTGTTCCTTATTCCTTGACTCCTCAAGTGGCTCAGATGACTCTATTTTCATATCATCCTCCAAACACAATGTGAAAAAATGCTTAAAGTGAGTACCAATGCGCTCAACTACATAAACTTGAGGATTGTCAACATCCTCAACACTAATGACACTAGAGTCAACAAAATACGTATCATCAATGTCCTTGGTTAACTCTAGTATCTTTTCTACAACATTGACATCCTCAAAATCTAGTTTGATTCATTGTTGGTGTTCTACTTTGGCCTTCTCCACTAACACCTCCTTTAAGTCATCATCCCTGGGTTCTTTGTTCCTATTAACTAGATGAGGTGGCAGTGGCTTCAGGTCCAACTTGGGTGGTTCTTCAACAGATGGCTTGGCTGGCGGAGTCTCTATCTTTTCTAAGTGTAGGGGCTCAAATTCGAGTGTTCTCTGCCAAACACCTTTTCCTTCAAGAGCTAACACTCATTCTGCCAATTCCTTCCTATTTACCTCACCCAAATTCATCCAACATGCAGCAAGGGGGTCCTCAATATTTAAGGATGCATCATCTTACTCCACTATCACATCCACAACATCAATAAGAGAAGAATTGGCGAATTCACTTGGTCACCTCATGCATTTCTGCACATTGAATGTGATTTCTTCGTCGTTCAGCCTCATCTTGAGCTCCCCAGTTTCACAATCAATGAGGGCTCGTCCTGTGGTCAATAATGGCCTTCCTAAAATTATGGGAATCTCCTCATCCACTTTGCATTCCAGTATCACAAAATCAGCAGGGAACACAAACTTCCCCACCTGCACCAATACATCATCAAGAATGCCTAACAGTCTTTTTACCGTCCTGACTGCCAGCTGCAATAACATGGAAGTCGGTCTGGCTCTACCAATCCCCAATCTCTTGTAAATGGCTAGGGGCATAAGATTAATGCTGTCCCCCAAATCACACAATGATTTGGCAAAAGCAAAGTTGCCAATGGTGCAGGGAATTGTGAAACTCCCTGGATCAGACAACTTCTCTACAATTGGTCGTGTCACTACAGCACTGCAGGTCTGAGTAAGAGTTACAGTGGCCAAGTCTTGGAAATCGAATTTTCGGGACATCAAGTCCTTCATCATTTTTGCATAGCCAGGCATCTCCTTCAGAGCATTAATCAAAGGAATGTTTACCTGTATCTGTTTCAACATATCCAAGAACTTTTTATATTGTTCATCTTTCTGGTACTTAGCCAGCCTTTGTGGAAATGCTGCTGGCGGTCTCTTTTTCCAGGTGATTTGGGATTTTTATTTCTCATCTACAACCTCAACTATCGGCTCCTGGGTTATCTCCACTTCTTTCTCAGCCTCACTCTGCGCGCTGGGTTCTCCTTCAGCAGGCTGCACTGTCACCTTAGTTAGGTTTGTTGAATCATCAAGTTCAATTGGCACTTGTACCAGAGTCTCAGCCTATCTGCTTTCGCGAGCTCTCTCCTGCTCCAAGTCTAAGTCCCTACCATTTCGTAGACTCACTGACATCAACTGCTTTGGACCCTGGTCCTTAGGATTTACCTGAATGTCTGCAGGCAATGTCCCAAGAGGACGATTATTCAAAGACATTGAGATCTGGCCCATCTGCACTTTAATATTTTAATGGCTGACTCGTGTGCATCTACTCTCTCACTGATTTTAGTAGTTGACCCAATAACCTGTTGCATCATTGCTTCAAGTCTGGAAAATCCATCTTCTTGTCTCCCCCCATGTTGTTGCTGAGAGGGGTGATAAGCCTGTTGCTGATTTTGATTATTATACCCTTGTGGCCTTTAGTAAGGCGCCACATTACCCTGAGGTTTCATGGCACCCATCTTTCCACTGTTATGCTGCTGATGAGGTGGCCTGTAAGGCTGATTTTGTTGACCCCAATTCTGTCCACCCTGTCGTTAGCCTCCATAATTTGACACATAATTCATATTTTCCGGGTAGTGAGGATGATCACATTCAACATTCCACTGATTACCAAGTGGTTGACTAATGCATGATATGCATAAGCCCCCATTGGTAGTATCCACGATATGTACTTGCTGCTTTTGTCCCGACTCCTCCACCATTTTCGTAAGTATGCTCATCTGTGTCATCAAGGTGGCCATGTTTTCACCAATAGTGTTGGACGGATCTAAAGGCACTGAGTGAACCACTGGGGTAATAGGTGCACCCCTGGTTGTCCACCCTGAATTCTGTGCCATTTTATCAAGTAAGATCTGGCTTTATCTCCATGTTTTACTCAGGAATGCTCGACCAGCTGAAGCATCAATATTAGCCTTCACACCATCGGCCAGACCCATATAAAATCGCTGCCCCAACATCTGTTCTGGAATACTGTGGTGAGGACGGATAACCAGCATCCTTTTAAACCGTTCCCATGTTTCTTGTAGTGTCTCCATAGGCTTTTGTCCGAAGCTCAATATCTCATCAATTTGTTGCGCTGTCTTATTCTGTGGATGGAACTTGTTCACAAACTGCTTAACTAACTCCTCCCATGTAGCAATGGAATTGATGGGGAGCGAGTTTAGCCAAGTTTGGGCTACTCCTGTCACTGAGAACGGAAACAACAACAGTCTTATTGCTTCCGGAGTGACGTTTGGTTGCCTCTGAATCTTGCAAATCGAAAGGAAGTTCTTCAAATGCTGTTAGGGATCCTCAATGTATGACCCCGAAAATAGTCCCTTATTCTGCAACAAGTGCAGCATATTATTTGTGATCTGAAAGGACTCAGCCTCTATCTGAGGGACTACTATCACATCGGCCAAATTCTCTGTTGTGGGTTGTGCCCAGTCATATAAAGGCGCCTCTGGAACAATAGGCACCACAAGCGCCACACCATGTGCAGCTGGGTCAACCACGTCTTCCCCATTTTTGTTGTTCCTGTCATTAAGATCTGCCATGTCTATTTCAATTTGTTCAATTGTGGGTTGTTGCTTGCTTTTTCGGTTGGCCCTGTTCAAGGCCTTGAAAACTTTCTCGGGGTCTGGTAAGACTTCAAATACTTCACCAGTTCTCGATGAGTTTCTAGGCATGCACCTGTACAACCAAGTCAACAAACGTTAAGATTTCAATATATGAATGAAATTGACTACACTTAATAATTTTGTATTTTATTCCAACTACAACTGATAACATCATTAATTCCCCGGCAACGACGCCAAAGTTTGATCATGCTCAACTGTGTCTTATAAAAAGACTAAGCGGGCGTTGCAAATATAATTTGAGTATTTAGCCCAGAGTCGAATCCCACAGGGAATTAACCTATCAATTATTGTTGTTAGACTCACTCGATTCTCAGTAATCAATTTTCCAAAGGTTATAAATATCCCTTTTCAGTATTTTTACTACTACAGTTGAATGAAATTAAGTAAACTAAAAGACAACTAATATTGAGGTGTAAGCAGATGCGATAAGGATCTAAGGTTATGGTTTCCTCCGTTGATGGAATCTCTTCTTGTATATTTCCTATAGTTTGGCCTAATTATCTCTATCAATCATGAACACTCAGGCTATCAGAAATCTCTCTCGAGTAATTATGATAATATACAAGACGCACTCTCTTGATCTACGCTAGCTAACTTGTATTAAAGTTCACTTTAGATTGCACCCAAGGTATCGTTATCTCTAATCCAACCTTTAAACCCTCGGTTATGGATCTCTCCTATACTTTGGGAGTGATGTTGTTCAACAATTACCTAAATATGCACTCTCTCTCGAGCAGATACACACTAAATAGGCACAGCTAATTGAGGGCCCTTCAATCAACTACAACAAGAACGTAGTTGAACAAATAGAGATTGAAAACCAAGCAAAACTATATTAATATAACAATAAGTTCATCCTCAACGGGTTCCACCAAAACCTTAGACTAAATAAATTAGCTACTCATGATCATAGTAATCAAATCCAAAATAACTTGCATAATTAAATTACAGAGTAAGGAATAAAGGATGTAAAAATCAATGTTTTGATCTTCTGAGTAGTATTCCACGATCTCCTCTTGTCTCCAATGGCAAAAGTCCTTCAAAGTTGTGTTTTTGGGTCTATTTATATGTTTTGGGACAAGCCCTAAACGTGTAGGTTACTTCTAGTCAAACTGGGAAACACTTAAAGCCTTTAAAACTCAGATTGGGCCTGAACTTGGGCCTGGCGTTACATGGAAAACGCCTGGAAAACGCCAGGGTAAGCCTGACTTTACATGAAAATGCCTAGAAAACGCCAGGGTCAACCTGGGTTTACATGGAAAATGCCAGGGTCAGCCTGCCTTTAGGCTGGCCTTGCCAGGCTAAAGCTTGGTATGGCCTGGCCTTAGCCAAGCTAAATCCTGGTCTCTCCTTTTTATTCTTGAGCGCATTTTCGATGTTTATGCATCCATTTAGCTCGGCTTCCATCTCCAATTCACCTACACATGAAATAGACTCCATTATGCTCAAACGAGGTGTATTTTTACCATTAAAGCACATAAAATGTAAGGCACATAATGCGTTAAACCATGAATTATAGCCACACATCAGAAAGTACATAAAGTAAGTTAATCATATTACCTTTGGGTTGAGAATAGGGTGCTTAACATGATAAATAGGTTATGTTATGATTTATTTAGTCTTATTATATTCGTGTGTTAGGCAAAGGTCATCACAAGTTACATTCATAATGTGCTGAGAATTAGGTCAAATGCAGCTGCGATTTTCTCCATATATAGTTGGAATTAAGGAATGATCCACTACGAGACTGGTTTCTAAGGCATTAAACCTTTCATTGATACGACATCTGAGTAGAGAGATACTCGCATTTTTGCGAGACCGCGCAAGCAGCTCCCAGTGGGACCCACTTAGGCGGTGGTTGACCTACTTCACTTTATAAACGATTTGGACGCCTTTTCCCCCTCCTTTTCGGCTCAAATTTGTCTCCAAACTTATCCTAACCCTCCTAAACAGATACCATAAGTGTTTGAAGTGATTCCAAAGTTATTACACCATATTTCAACATCAAAAGTTAGTTCTAGTGAAGAACAACACCTCTTTGAGGTTGTGTTGTCATTGAGGATAGTTGTGGGCTGTGTTTTGCTGAAATTTCAAGTGGTTTCTTCTGGTTTAGGTATGTATAATACTCTACTACATGTTCTTGAATTTGTTTGTATGTTGGTTGCATTATTTGAGTAAGATACTACAAGAGAAGACTTGAAATAATTTGAGATGTTATTGTTCTTAATAGACTGTTTTGGGAAGGTTGTTTCCATGAACTTTTAATGATTGGAAACCTTGGAAAATGACCTTTTTATGCTATTATTTTCATGAATATATTGTCTACATATCAAACTTGTAGCGGTATTGTAAATAAGAAGATAAAGGACAATATAACAATGAAAAGTTGTACTTGTTGCTGTCGTTGGATTGTTGAGTTGTTTGAGTGTGGATTATGTGATTAATAGGAGGTTGCAAGTCCTCTGATTTAACTTGGTATCATACTGGACATATTTATAAGTTAACTAATGCATGATAATGGGGTTGAAGAGCGCTAAAGGGATTCAATCCGAGCTTGCCGCTCGTCATGATATGTTGATGACTTGTTAATGAAACATTTTGTACCCTATTGTTGATGTTGTTTTTATTGTATTGCTATGGTTGTTGTTATATATATATGGTATTGGATTAGGCCCTTGTTATAGGGGAGATGCTGCCCAAATTTACATAAATGAGCTACTTGTTTAAGTTACGGACTTAGCCTTTACTCAGCACTGATTTTGAATCTCCTTTCGCTATGGTAGATTGAGTTGATTTGTTTGAAGAGTTTCTTGGAAGGTATTAAGGACTCAACGAGGTTAAGGTATGTTAAGGCTATCAGTTCTTTCTTTTTGGCATGATCCATATGATACAACGAAATGACCAAACATGCAACTTTCACAAGTGACTATATTCTTACAAGTACTAGGGTTGCCTATGTTCTTGATTCCCCACGTGTCCTATTATTATATTGTCTGTTCATGGGTCTCTGAAAATACGTAAGTTGATAAAGTTATCTGAAGGCATAATGATCAAATGATATTCCGAGAGATCTTATTGACTTACTCCATTATGCATGGCGTTCATTTATACATGTACATTGACCCATCACCAGATGAAGTTATATACACGTACATTATATGTACATGGGGTATGGGGAAAGGTTGCGGCATAATATATGCACAACCACCTGATCAGCTGGTATACGTTGATGATTTCACCTACAAAGGACAAGATGATATGATGGGATTCCCTCAAAGGCTTAATGATGCTATGTACACACATGTTTCATGATTCACAGAGTTCAGAATTACAGGTTGAGTTCTTTACTCCATGTTTCTTTCATGTCTTTTATACACTATATTTCATGCCTTACATATTTGGTAATTTATTTGTACTGCCGTACCTTTTGCTTGGGGACATTGTGTTTCATGCCCGCAGGTCCCGATAGACAGGTTGTCAGTCCCCCTAGTAGGCTATCAGCCCAGCGGTAGGTATTGGTGCACACCCTTGCTCCAGAGTTTCCTATTTGGTCAGTATGCTTTGGACATGTATAGATTGGTATGGTAGAGCCCTGTCCCGGATTTATTACATTTATGTACTCTTAGAGGCTTGTAGACATATGTCATATATATGGATGATTGTATGGCCTTGTCGGCCTATGTTTTGAGTGTACAAATGTTCATTTCAGTCGTATAGGCTCGTATGTCACATGTATGAGTTTGTATACCATGTTGGGTCGTCCTATGTCTATTATTCCTTTATGTTTTATTCTAGTTATCTCATGAAGACCCTTCTGGACCACTTACTCATGATGGTATATTAATAAAGATATGTTACATTGGTACTCGATTGAGTAAGGCACCGGGTGCCCGTCGCGGCCCTACGATTTGGGTAGTGACACATGTATATACACTCTATGTTCATTCAAGAGTGTTTGAGTCAATGCTACTTGGTTCATAACTTCTTTTTATGTGGATTTGATGTATTGTATATTCCTTGACCCATTCAATTGAAAATGCCCTTACTTATTACATCTTTCTTTTCTTGCGCACCTTTGCTATTGATGGTTGTTGATCCTCAGCTATTTCTTGGTTATCTCTATGTTATTATGTATGTTTAAGAGCTGTAAAGGTTATGTAATGGGAGTATATTTTGAATAACCTTTCCATTACTTCGTTGAGATTAGTCCCAACACTTACTGAGTACATATGACTGGTTGTACTCATACTACATTTTACACCTTGCGAGTAGATTATGGATCTTAGGGTTGTGGCATTTGAGGTTGAGCATTAAAGATATCAATGTTCCAATCATTAGCCACCATTTGGTCGTGGTACCTAGAGTTATGTATTATTATTTATGTATATTTAAACAGATGTTGTATTTTTTCTTACCATCGTTGTAAATCTAAATCATAGTGGCTCATGACGTGTACTACAAGTTTTTGGATATAGGTTTATGTACTTCAGCATTCTTATTTCATATTTATTTGATGAATTTAGGTTTGGATTCTGATATATGATAGTTGGCTTACCAAGCGGGTTTGATTAGGTTCCATTACGACTTGGTAAAATTTTTGGGTCGTGACAAATCCTTTTTTGGAGAAGCTATGGATAAGGAGTGAAAAGAGAGAATAAATTTGATTGATATTTCATATGACATGTATGAATGATTATTTTTAATTAATGATGTTTTATGATATTTTATAAGTTTGGGGCATTGGTGCCAAGTTTTATGAATTGATATGTATTAAAATGCTTATGATTTTTGTCCATGCATGGAATATTATATGTATGTCAAGATAGGTTTATCTGCTCGATTGCAAGTTTATGACATCAAATGCTAGTCATGTTCCTCTAGATGAAGCATGACAGTGGTAAGTAAACGAATCAGCCTCTAAAATCCTAATTACTCCCTCTGTTCCAATTTATGTGAACCTGTTTGACTAGGCACAAAGTTTAAGAAAAAATGAAGACTTTTTAAATTTGTGGTCCTAAACAAGTCAAAAAGGGCCCCAGAGTATTTGTGTGGTTATAAAAGCTTCTCATTAAGGGTAGAACGGTAAGTTTAACCAAAATTGTTTCCAAATTTAGAAAGGGGTCATTCTTTCTGGAACGGACCAAAAAAAAAATAGGTTCACATAAACTAGAATGGAGGGAGTAATATTTTTACTATTATTAAAATGTAAATCAATTTTTTGAGAAAAACATTTGTTCATATCTTAATTTGAATTTGACTAATTCTAGCTTTGCAACTCTAGTGTTTAATCATCAACAATTAAGTGTTATTTCAATTAGATTTATCTTTAACTTTACTTTGTTTAATGACCGATCGATCGATTTTGAGTTCTAGCATTTCATTCCGTGTTTTGGAACTTCGAGTGGCTTTATACGATGTACTATGACCTATGTGTATGGTTGATTTCGATTTTCGAATAGCTCGGGATGGATTTGATAGAGTAATTCTCAATTTGGAAGCTTTAAGTTGGAAGAGTTGACCGATGTTTGACTTTCGAGTAAATGATCTCGGATTGGTGATTTGATGATTCCAATAGGTTTGTATGCTGATTTTGAACTTGGTTGTGTGTTCAGATATGAATTTGGATGTTCCTAAAAGGTTTTGGCTTTATTTCTCGAAGGTTGGAAATTTGAAAAATTGGAGAGTTCATAGGTTTGACCGGAAGTTGACTTTGGTGTTATCAGACTCATATTGCAGCTTTAAGACCTCAGATAGGTTTATTTAGGTTATTAAAACTTGTGTGCAAAGTATGGTTGTAATCTGGAATGTCTAAGTGTGGTTCAGATACATTAGGTGAAGTTGGAATGTTTTGAAAGTTAAGAGAAAATGATTTTGATCTTCTGTTCATGTTTTGTTGTTATTTGTTGTGTTTCGAGTCTTTGGATATGGTATGTGGACTTATGATATGATTAATCGGGGTCCTTCAGGCCTTGGGTGTGATTCTGGTTTATTTCAGACCATTTTTAGTTGTTGATTTTTGCTACAGTAGTGTACATCATGATCGTGGAGCTTTGGGCCGCGTGTGCAAAGCGTAAATTTCAATTTTGGTCTTGTGAATCACGATTGCGAAGGGCTTGTTCGCGATCGCATAGAAGAAAGTTGTACTATCACTACGCTGATTTTATAAGCTTGTATATTGCAATCTACAAGGAATTTGGAGATGATCCAAAAATGAAAGTAGTAGTACTTTGTATCTAGTTATCAATAAAATAAATTGTTTGGCATTTGGAGCTTTCTATAAGAAGTTATGATTACTATACTAGAGGCTGTCTGGAAAGAGTTGAATAAGTTCATTCAATTTTATTCATCGCGATCAGAGAGCTTCTTGGCCACGATAGCGAAGGGTAAAATTATGTTGGCCATTTTGTGAACCGTGATTGCAAGGTTGGTGACCAGGATCGCAAAGAAGGAGGCCTAGTAGAGGTATTTAATGCCTAATTTCAGAATTTTGAGCTAATTTTCATAAATATTGAGACTTGTAGAGTGGTCCAAGGTATTTTTAGAGATGTATTTCACCCGAATCATGAGGGTAAGTGTTCCTAACTTAGTTCTTATTATATATTATGAATCCCTATGGATTTCTATACCTAAAACAAGAAATTTCAAAGTGAAATTTGAGGTTTATGTCTATACTGTAAGAGAGTGTATTTTGGAGATTTGAGTACCGGTTTGGACTCGATTTTAGAAACTAGTTGCATATTTGTACTTGACATGTTATGGATCATCAACTTTAGTATTGCTTATCAGTTTTCAGGCACGCGCTCCTTGATTTGACTTTTGTTGACCTTTGAGAATTCTTCAAAGATCAAAGCTTTATGTATTGGGATCGATTATTATGGCATTGGTTGACTTCCTTGGATGATATTTGGCAACATTTGAGCTGACTAGGGGTGATTTCTCAAGGAAATGCAACTTTTGAGCTTTTGATTAGTCCAGATGAGGTAAGTGTCTTACCTAGTTTTGATGGAGGGAATTTTTTCTACTAATTAATGTTGATTTGTACATGCAAGGGTGATGTATATATGAGGTGACGAACGTATATATATGTGCCATAGGTATTGTTGCTCGGGGTAGATTCTAGTTTACATTATGCCTTGTTTGGTTGTGTGTTCTCCTTAAATCTATGTTTACTTAGTTGATTGACAACATGAGCATAATAAACCATGCTAGAGCTAATGTGAGGCAAATGGTACCTTATCTTTAGCATGATAAACTATTATTGGGGTCATTGTTACACTTTTTTATCCATAGTCACACGTATTTTATGAACACACACCCATTCTTGTTATTTTGTGTTATGCCTTTGATTGAAGTATGGCTACTTGAGTTTCCTGACCCATGTTAAATACTATGAAATATCTTTTGATGTTTAGTTGGGACATGATGATCATTTGTGTTACGTATTACATGTTGGGTTCGTGGTCATATGTACATATAGGCATACATCCTTGATAAATGATGAAATGTTCATGTTTTTTAGTATGTTTGCATATTATTTCTTATGTGAGTTGCGGGAGATTACATAGTTTTTGAAGTGAAATATGCTCATTACATGTTTCTTGTGTGTAGGAATAAATTTGAATGATATGTGATCAAAAGATGTTAATTTGTTGCAAAAACAAAAAGATGGAAGAACTGGGAGCTCGTCCATTCTCGTGTATGTATTGGTAAAAAATATAGCCTCATACGTGTACAAATTTTGGATGACTCAGCCAGCCAGGTGGACCAATTAAAATATCATACGCGGACACTGGATAAAGAGATACGGTCAATGCAAGGAATTAGCCGCGGAAATATCATCAAAGAAGAAAAGGTACGGTCACAACGAATCCGGACGCAATAATGGGCCGATTGAAGACCAGCAATCAATGTCCTGTACGTTATGTAACTCCTAAAATAACAGTTACTATTCATCATTGTAACACCTCATAAATGTAATAATTAAGCATTAAATAGGCTTCATGACAAGAATACAAACATTGTACTAGGAGAACATCCCTATAAAAGGGATAAAAATGTAACAAACAGGATCATCTGATTTTGGGGGACTAAAAAGCTATTTTTATTCTTTTGCTCTCAAAATTATATTTATTTACTCTTTATTTGGTTAATTCGATTATCAGTAACCCGAGTTTTTCCTAAATTAAGCTTTAGTCAAAAGAATTCATTTTTTGGTTAAACAGTATAAGGCACGAAAGTACATGCGGAAAAGGAGACAAGTGAATTCACAAAATAGCAAAGTGAAGCAAAGACATAGATAGTTTCGTAAAATGGAAGAATTTCAGCAACTGAGTCTATGTCTATGGGCGCGCGATGCGCGAGCATTGACGCGGATTTACAGCTTTCCTACCCGAGATTAAATTGATTAGTTCCGCCCCATGCAAACCATAATTAGTATAAATACATCCTAAAATGTCATTTTGGGGTGACAAACACTACTGTAGGGTTAGAGAAGACTTTGGGGAGGCAAGAACACGCTTGGAGAAAGGAGAAAGATTCAACTTCACGTTGTTTCCTCTTTCTTCCTATTATTTTTATTGTTATGAGTTCTGGTGTTGTATTTTTACACAATAGCATGAGTAGATACTTTCTTATCTAGGATTTTGATAGAATCTTTTGGAGGATGATTTCTTGTTACATTTTTATATATTTTAGCCTATGGATTTCTCTACTTGTTCAACTACGTGCTTATTTCAGTTGATTGATTGACCATCAATTGACTGTGCTTATTTAGTGTGTATTGCTTGGAAAAGGGCATACATTTAGATAGTTGTTGAACAAAATCACTCCTAACGTATATGAGAAATCAATATGGAGGGTTTACAGGTGGGATTAGGAATAACATAACCTTGGCGTTGTCATAGTGAGCGGTGAACTAGTGCAGTTAGCCTAGTTCGAAAGAATACATCTAGCAAATTGTGGTAGTTTCTCATAAGAGAATTATGATACCCCACGTACTCACGATTTTTAGATAATACTTAGCCGAATTTATAGGATACGTAGTGGGGAGGACTCCGACGATTAGGGAAATCGTAATCTAGACCTTTTGTAATGACATGGCTGGTCGTTTTGTGTACCCTTCCCCTTTTTATTGCTTACTCAATGTTCACTTGTGGCTAAGTTACTTGCTGGGGTGGTTGGTTTGGTTCTAGGTATGTTTCAGAGTGAATTGGTACACTTAGTCTTAAGGTTGGAAGCTTTTGTTGAAAGAATTGA
The DNA here is from genome assembly GCA_005239495.1 of Nicotiana undulata. NCBI lineage: Eukaryota > Viridiplantae > Streptophyta > Magnoliopsida > Solanales > Solanaceae > Nicotiana > Nicotiana undulata. The sequence goes on along the minus strand of ML261647.1, from coordinate 42,795 downwards.
CCGGAGTTTGACTTTTGTGTAAACGACACCAAAATAGAGTTTTGAGGGTTCCAATTGCTTCATATGGAGATTTTGGACTTAGGCGTATGTCCGAATTTGTATTGGGAGGTCCATAGGTTGATTTGGTGCATTTTGGTTAAAATTGGAAAGTTGAAGGTTTAGAAGGTTTGGAGGTTTTACCGAGAGTTGACTTTTTGAATCGAGTTCAGATTTTTGTTCTGGAAGTTGGAACCGATCTATTGTGTCATTTATACTTGTGTGCGTTGAGGTCAATCGGAGTTGGTTTGATATGATTCGACATTAGTTTTAGAAGTTTGAAGTTCATTTGTTCATTAGGCTTGAATCGATGTGCGATTTGTGGTATTGATGTTGTTTGATGTGATTTGATGCTTCGACTAAGTTCGTATCATGTTTTGGGACTTGTTGGTATGTTTGGATGGGATCTCGGGGGCCTCGAGGGTGATTCAGATGGTTATCGAATCATTTGGGGTCTTGGAGTGTTGGTTGAAGCTTCAGGCTTCTGGTGCTTTCGCACCTGTGGTGGGTATAGCCGCAGATGCGGCGATATGGTGCGCAAATGCAAAGTAGGGAAGGCTCGTGAAAGTTGCAGGTGCAAAGAAGGACCGCATGTGTAAGTCCACATACGCGGTTTGGGTCACATAAGCGAAAGGCGACTAGGTGAACTTGCATCGCAGATGCGGAAGGACTCCATAGGTGCGGACCCGCAGAAGCGGGTGATGGTCCGCAGAAGCAGATGATCGGGAATTTAAGTTGATTGCGAAGATGCGCATTTTGACCGCACAAGTGGACTTTTGCGCCGCATAAGCGGGATCACTGGGCAGGTTCTTAAAAACGAGGGTTTGAGCCTTTTCTCTTATTTTGGAATTTTTGAGTTCGGACTAGGGCGATTTTTGGAGAGTTTTCCACTTAGATTGAAGAGGTAAGTGACTTTTAATCACCTTTGTCTATAAATATTGAATATCCATTGATTATTACACCTATTATTCATGAATCTAAGTTATAATTTGGGGATTTTTAGACTATGTTATTGGAGAGTGAATTTTGAGGATTTGAGGGTTGATTTGTGGTAGGAATTGGATTATTTTTGTATGGCTGGACTTGTCATTGAATGGATGTGCAGAATTTATGAATTTTGTCGAGTTCCAAGGCACGTGCCTGGGGTTGACTTTTGGGTTGACTTTTTACATTTATTTTAGTCGTCTTTTAAAATCACTTTTTATGGATTTTGTTGATGATATTGCGTTGCTTTAAATAGATTCGGATCGTTCAAAGGCCGATACACACTGGAAGGGCTTGTAGTGGAGTGATTTGGCTTGCTTGAAGTATGTATCTTATCTAAAATTTATTGAGGCACTAGTTGCCTAAAGTATTTGTTATAACTACGTGCTATGGGTGCGCACATGTGTGGGTTTGGCCCATGTGTTAACACCAGGGTATTTTTTCATGCTCGGGTAGTGCTTTGGCTATGAAATGCACTGTTAAGCTTTAATATATAATGTTTCCCATATTTGTAACCTTGTTGTGAAATATATGTGCCATGTTTAAGGCAACATAGAGGTTAAATCCCTGAATGAACTTGATAAATGCTATTTCTGCTATGAAATTACCGATCTGAGCTATGATAGAACACTTTGCACATTCCTACACCTTAGCATGCCATTTATACCCATCCAGGAGCATGAGATCATTTATTCATTCATCATATACGTGTGTCCTTGTTTATTTTCTCCTATGAGATATGAATGGACTGGATAACTATGATCACGTCGAGCAGATTCTGTTGTTATGTTTGTGACCACACTGGGTGGATTATGTTCTCATGCATGTGACCATGCCGGGAAAATCCGTATATTGAGCATGTGACCACACTGGGAGGATTATGATATTGAGCTTGTGACCAAGCAAGGCGGATTATGATATTGAGCTTTTGATAACGCCGGGTTGGTAGCACGTTGAATTGGCTATGCTTGCGTGCGGATATGGATCCATCTCCTAGGGTCTCCCTCTCATGTTTCTCTCTTTATGGTGTACACGCGGTTATTGAGGAAAACAGATAAGAGGTTTGGTACGAGTATGCGTAAGTTGAGGAAAGTCTTGCCAGTGTTGTTTGGAATTACATTTCATCCTTACCTGCAATTTCCATAGTTCATTATCTGATTTACCTACATATCATCTTATATGTCATACTAGTGACTGAACAGAGATTTGAGTAATTCTACACACACACACACTGATAGTCCTTTCGGTACTTTATACATGATCACATTATTGTTCTGTACTTAATGGATTATTAAAACTGTACAGGTTATAGTAGGTATCATTTATAATTCTTGTTTCTTTTACCTCGCAGAGGTTAGTTACGATACTTATTGAGTACATTGGGTAGATTTTACTTAAACTACACTCTACACTTAATTGTACAGATCCAAGTCTGGGGCGCAGTTATCAGCAGTAGATTTGCTTATTGGATTGAGCTTCAAGAGTCGACGGTGGAGCTGCATTTTTTGCCATATTTTTTATTTGTCTTTCCATATGTACAGTTGGTTCAGTTCAGACAGTATTGCTATTTAGTTTTTCACACTTGTATTTCGATGTAGAGATTATGACTCCGTACTTACCAGTTTCTAGGGAATTTATCTTGTATTAGCAGTATCTTGTCATATTGAGATTTCAGGCTTATGTTAATTCTATAAAATCTATTGTTTTGGGTTCTTTATTGTTATATTTTGGCTTGCACACCCAGTGTGTTAGGCGCCATCATGACAAGTTGAGATTTGGTTCGTGACAAGTTGGTATCAAAGCTCTAGGTTCATAGGTATTACGAGTTGTGAGCAAGTTTAGTAGAGTCTTGCGGATCGGAACAGAGAGGTGTACTTATCTTCGAGAGGCTACCGAACTGTTAGGAAAACTTCACTTTCTTGCATTTTTGTGGTGTGTATTTCTTATTCTGAAGTTTGAAACTTGACTATTATATTCTCTCACACATAGTGAGGGCTCGTGAGACCAGATCAGGCAGATGGCCACCAGTACGACCAGTTAGGGTCGCGAGAGGGTGAAGCCGTGGATGAGGTCGAGGTGTGGCTCATACTACAGCCATAGCAGCACATGTGGAGCCACCAAATGCTCCTTCTCAGGAGCAGGTACCAGATGTGGTTGAGCCGGTGGGACCAGCTCAGGAACTAGTAGTGCCCATTGTGATTCCTGGCCTTCAGGAGGTCTTAGCCTAGATTTTGACTGTGTGCACAAGCCTGGCTTAGGCAGTCTTAGTTGCAGCTGCACCAGCCACTTCACATGCTAGGGGAGGTGCCCAAACTCTTACCGCCCGTACTCTAGAGCAGCTAGCTCAGGGTTACCAGACACCGGGTGTATTGTTAATTCAACCGGTTGTTGCCACTAGGGCCGAGGTTGGTCCCCATATGAGTGATGAGGAGCAGAAAACACTGGAGAAGTTTGGGAGACTAAAGCCTCCAGAGTTTAATGGAGCAGAGTCAGAGGATGCTCAGGATTCTATAGATTGGTGTCAGTGGATTCTTCACACAACGAGTATTTTGGACACCAGTGGGGTTTCATTTATTACATTTCAACTAATCGGACCAGCTTAACGATGGTGGTAGGATTATGAGTTGAGCAGGCCAGTCGATACAATGCCACTTAGATGTCATGAGTTCTCAATTCTCTTCTTAGAGAAGTTTATCCCATAGACTCATAGAGAGGAGTTGTGTAGGCAGCTACGCCAAGAGGGAATGACCGTGGCTGAGTATGAGATGAGGTTTTTAGAGTTGGCTCGTCATGCGGTATGGTTGGTTTCCGCTGAGAGTGACAAGATTATGATGTTCATTGATGGCCTCAACTATGGATTATGCTTCATTACTGCTCGGGAGGTTGCGACGGGTGCGAGGTTTGACGAGGTGGTTGATATTGCTAGACGTCTAGAGTTGGTACGCAAGCAGGATTGTGAGGAGTGGGAGGCCAATAGGCTCCTAGTTCAGGTGGCTTCAGTAGTGCCTCATCTGGAGGCCAATCGTACTACAGTAGAGGTCATTCTTCTAGACTTGTTGAGGTAGCTCGCCATGTTCCTCGTGGTTCCTCAGTTAGTCACAGTTCCTATAGTTCATGCCCAGCTCAGTCATCATTTAGTGCATTGTCGACGCAGAGTTCTTATCATGCTTCATCTGCCCAGGTCTCCAGAGATCGTTCTTCGGGCTATCAAGGTCAGTAGCCTATCAGGAGGAGTTGCTATGAGTGCGGAGACTTGAGTCATCTCAAAGAGATTGCCCAGAATATTTAGTAAGGTTCCACAACAGAGCTCTCAGCCTATAATTTCAGCACCATCAGCTACACCATGAGCACAACCAGCTCGGCATAGGGCTCAGTCACCTCGAGGATACCCTATAGGGGAGTTCGATCTGGTGGTGGCCAGGCCCATTGCTACGCATTTCCAGCAAGACCAGAGGTCGTTGCTTTCGATGTTGTGATCACATGTATTGTTTCAGTATACCACAAGGAGGCTTCAGTATTATTTGATCCTAGTTCCACTTATTCATATGTATCATCATACTTTGATCGTTATTTGGATATGCCCCGTGATTCTTTAGTTATGCATGTTCATCTATCTACACAGATAGGTGATTCTATTATTGTGGACCATGTGTATCGGTCGTGTGTGGTTACTATCGGGGGATTAGAGATGAGAGTTGATCTTTCCTTCTTAGCATGGTTGATATCGACGTTATTTTAGGCATGGATTGGTTGTCACCATGTCATGTTATTCTGGGTTGTCACGCTAAGACCCAGACATTGGGGACGTGGGGATTGCCTTGGGCTGAGTGGAGGGGTTCTCTAGACTATGTTCACAGTAGAGGGATTTCATATTTGAAGGCCCAACAGATTGTTGGGAAGGGATGTCTGGTATATTTGGCCTTTGTGAGGGATGTTACTACTTATGCTCCTATTGCTAAGTCAATTCGGGTAGTAAGAGACTTTCTATATTTATTTCCTGGAGACCTACTGGGCATGCTACCCGAAAGGGACAATGATTTTAGTATTGATCTGGTGATGGACACTCAGACCGCTCTATTCCTTAATATCGTATGGAACCAATAGAATTGAAAGAATTGAAGGAACGGCTTCAGGAGCTACTTGATAAGGGATTCATTAGGCCTAGTGTGTCACATTAGGGTGCACGGATTCTATTCGTGAAAAAGAAGGATGGTACTATGCGGATGTGCATTGATTACAAGCAGTTAAACAAAGTTACAATTAAGAACAAGTATCCACTATCGCACATTGATGACTTAGCGACCATATTCAGGGTGCTAGAGTGTTCTCTAAGATTGATTTGAAGTATGGGTATCACTAGTTGAATATTTTGGATTCTGATATTCTGAAGACGGCATTCAGGACCTGCTATGGTCACTATGATTTTCTTGTGATGTCTTTTGGGCTGGCCAACACCCCAGCAGACTTCATGCACCTGATAAATAGTGTATTCTACCCATATCTTGATTCTTTTGTCATAGTATTCATTGATGATATACAGGTGTACTCCCGCAGCTAGGAGGATCATGAGTAGCATGTGAGGATTGTACTGCAGATGTTGAGGAAGAAGAAACTATATACTAAATTCTCCAAGTGTGAGTTTTGGATTGATTCTGTGGCGTTCTTGGGGCACATGGCGTCCAGTTAGGGGATCAAGGTGGATCCGAAGAAGATTGAGGCAGTTCATAGTTGGCTCAAACCGTCTTCAGCTATTGAGATTCAGAGTTTTCTTGGTTTGGTAGGCTATTATCTTCGTTTTGTAGAGGGTTTCTCATCCACTGTTGCACCTTTGACTAGGTTCACCTAGAAGGATGCCCCATTAAGGTGGTATGATGAGTGTGATGAGAGCTTGCAGAAGCTCAAGACAGCCATGGCTATAGCTCCAGTTCTAGGTTTGCCTTTAGCATCAAGTTCTTATGCGGTTTATTGTGATGCTTCGCCGATTGGTATTGGGTGTGTCTTGATGTAGGAGGGCAGGGTGATTTCTTATGCTTTGCTCCAGTTGAATCCCCATAAAAAGAACTACCACGTTCATGATTCAGAGTTGGCATCCATTGTTCACGCATTGAAGATTCGGAGGCACTATCTCTATGGCGTGTCTTGCGAGGTATTTATAGATCATCAGAGTCTACAACACTTGTTTAAGCATAATGATCTATACTTGAGGCAGTGGAGGTGGCTAGAGCTGTTAAAGGACTATGATATCACCATTTTGTACCATCCCAAGAAATGCCTTGAGTAGAAAAGCTGAGAGTATGGGTAACCTTGTAGATATTCCAGTTGGTGAGAGGTCGATAGCATTGGATGTTCAGGCTTTGGCTACGGTTCGTGAGGTTAGATGTTTTGAATCCTAGACGGGTTCTTACTTGCGTGGTTTCACGGTCTTCTTTGTATGAGCGCATCAGAGAGCATCAGTATGATGACCCCAATTTGCTTGTCCTTAAGGAAAAGATGCAACACGATGATGTCAAAGAGGTTTCTATTAAAGATGATGGGGTGTTGTGGATGCACGGTCGAATTTTTATGCCCCAATGTGAATGGGTTACATGAGTTTTTTCTTTCGGAGGCCCACGGTTCGCGGTATTCCATTCATCCGGGTGTCGCTAAGATGTATCAGGATTTGAGGCAGCACTATTGGTGGAGAATAATGAAGAAAGTTATAGTAGAGTTACCCTCCGATCGGTCTCGTGATGGCACCTAGTCTCTACGACTAGGCAAGCCCTAAACTTGCGGAAAATAAATAATATAATAATGGAAATAGAAAGGGGAAGAAAGCATATAACTCAGCTGCTCGGCATATACAAATTTCACTTTCCCAAAATCCGGAACGTCACAATAGTCACAAGCTCTGTACTAATGTAGCTCTATACAATGAAATAAAGGAAAATTGTATATAAGTCTTCTATGCCTATACTAGAGTAGAAGGGGACTCGTGGGATTCTGCGGACGCGGAAGAATTACCTCGCGGTCTCCTGGTAGCTGCAAAAGATACTCCTAGCCACAGTACTGTGTGCTGGTACCTAAATCTGCACATGAAAAAATATGCGCAGGAAACAGCATGAGTACTCCACAATTGGTACCCAGTAAGTGCCAAGCCTAAACCCAGTCAGGTAGTGACGAGGTCAAGTTAAGGCTCTACTGGATGTTTATAGTAAAAATAGTGAAAATCTAAACAGATAGAGATATTAAGCTAAGGCAGAACAGTAGAAACGGTAAGTTGAAAGAAATAGTAAAAGAGAGCCCTCGGCTCAGCACAACATATATATCAATAACAAATATGCAATGCAATACAGGAGGAAAGCTCCCAAAATCTCGTCCGTAGTCCCAATTTAAATATGCAATGCAGTACAGGGGGAAAGCTCCCAGAATCTAGTCCGTAGTCCCAATTTAAATATGCAATGCAGTACAGGGGGAAAGCTCCCAGAATCTAGTCCGTAGTCCCAATTTAAATATGCAATGCAGGTGTATGCCAGATATAAATGTACTCAAACAGGTCAAGAAAATTAACAGGCAAGAATAAGGACAAAACTACCTAAGCATGGTGCACATAGTAGACTTTAAGAGGGATTCAAGTAAGAGCAGGTAGACATGCTTCTTTCTAATCTAGACTACCTAAATAATACAGTGAACAATGTAATATGAGTAAAATATGGGTAGTGTCATGTGATGAAAAATGGAATTTTAGCAAACAAGGGCCCGTGTACGTACCCGTCACCTCACGTACACGACACCAAATCAACAAATAACATCAAATAGCCTAAGGGGAAAGTCCCCAACAAAGAGTTAGGCAAGCCACTTACCTCGACTGCGCTACTCAACCCAAAATCACGCTCTTGCCATGAGTATCCGACTCTGGGTGGCCCAAATCTATTAAATTCGATTGCATAATATAAATAATACTTCAAAGAATCAAAATAGCTAATTATTATGAAGCTAATACGCGAAATTAGGAAATTCGCCCAAAAAGTCCCCCGGGCCCACGTCTCGGAATCGGGTAAAAATTATATATTCCAGACACCCATTCACTCACGAGTCTAATCATATAAGAATCTCTCAATTCGGATGTCAAAAACCCAATCAAAATGCAAGAATTCGGTCTATGAAGTTTATCCAACTTCTTCCCAAAATTTTCACCAAAATTTCGAAATTAAGGACTAGATTTAAGTTAGGAATCATGGAAACTAGTCTAAATCGGATAGAAATCACTAACCCAAGTTGCCCAGGTGCAAAACCCTCCAAAAATAGCACTTCCCGAGCTCTCAAATTTGAAAAATGTGAAAAATGGCTTAAACCCTCGAATTTGGGGTTTTAATGATTCTGCCCAGTGATTGGTATATGCGATCGCGGACCATTTGTCGCGATCGCGATGAACTATCTCCACACGCGCCTAAGCGGATTCTACGCGATCGCGGACTCTAACTCCTCAACGCTATGCGATTGCGGTTGGCTTCACGCGACCACGTAGAACAATACTAAATCTTCCACAGGCCTAAGGTATTCTATGCGATCGCGATCTCGGACATGCGAACGCGGAGACCAAACTGTACAAAGCACTACGATCGCGAAGAAACTTATGCGATCGCGATTCACAACTTCCAGCCTACCTCAGGTTACCTTATGCGATCGCAGAGGAACTCACGCGATCGCGAAGAACAAAGAACTGTTGCTGTAACACCAGAAACCAATAGTGAGCTTAAGGCCAAATATGCCCGTTTGAGCACCCGAAACACACCCGAGGCCCCCGGGACCTCAACCAAATCTACCAACCAACCCTAATACCACATTAAAACTTAGTGAGCCTTAAAAACACATCTCACAATATCAAAATCATCAATTATGCATGGATTCAAGCCTAAGAACTTATGAAATTTCCAAAAATCAACATCCGATGCCGAAACACGTCAAAACTCATCTGAATGACCTCAAATTTTGCACACAGGTCAAAAATGACACTACAGACCTACTGTCACTTCCGGAATTCCATTTCGAGCCCGATATCAAAATTTCATCTATCGGCCAAAATCACCGAAATTCTAATTTTCATCAATTCAAGCCTAAATATACAACCGACCTCGAAAACATATTCCGAACACACTCCTAACCACGAAATCACCCAACTGAGCTAATGGAATCGATGTAATTCCATTCCGTATCCGTCCTCACACAGTTCGAATTACGGCCCTATTTCTAAAGCTAAATTTCACATTCATGGACTATGTGTCCAAAATCACTCCGAATTTCACCACTCAATGTTCCGACAAGTTCCAATAGCATAAATAGACATGGGAGAAATATTTATTAGGGGATCAGGGTGCTAACTCTCAAAACGACCGACCGGGTCGTTAAAGTTTGTGGCTCAGTGTTTGAACTACCAGCAGGTGAAGTACGATCATCAGAGGCCGAGCGGTTTGCTTCAGAGACGTGAGATTCTCGAGTGGAAGTGGGAGCGTATCACCATAGATTTTGTTGTTAGACTCCCACGGATTTTGAGGGAATTTGACGTATTTTGGGCGATTGTGGACTGGTTGACCAAGTCTGTCCATTTCATTGCAGTTGTGACAACCTATTCTTCAGAGCTGCTGGCTCAGATCTATATACGTGAGATTGTTCGTCTTCATGGTGTGACGGTGTCCATTATCTCTGATTGAGGCACGCAGTTTGCATCGCAGTTTTGTAGCAATGCAGCAAGATTTGGGCACTCGAGCTGAGTTGAGTTTAGCATTTCACCCTCAGATGGACGGGCAGTCCGAGCGCGTCATTTAGATCTTGAGGATATTCTACATACCTGTGTTATGGAATTCAGGGGTTCTTAGGATCAGTTTCTACCGCATGCAAAGTTTGCCTACAATAACAACTAGTTAACTACCAATCAAGTATTCAGATGGCTCCTTATGAGGCTTTATATGGGAAGCGGTGTCGATCTCCAGTTGGATGGTTTGAGCCGGGGAAGTCTAGGTTGTTGGACACTGATCTGGTTCGGGATGCCTTGGAGAAATTCAAGTTGATTCAGGATCAGCTTTGTACAACATAGTTTAGGTAGAAGAGCTATGCTGATAGGAAGGTTCGTGATGTTGCATATACATGATAGGTGAGAAGGTTTAGCTCAGAGTTTCTCCCATGAAGGTTTGATGAGGTCTGGGAAGAAGCGCAAGTTGAACCCTCGGTATATTGGACCTTTTGAGGGACGTTAGAGGATTTGAGAGGTGGCTTACAAGCTTGAAATGCCACCTAGTCAATCGGGTATTCACCTAGTGTTTCATTTTTCTATGCTCATGAAGTATTATGGTGATCCGTCACATGTTTGGACTTTAGCACGGTTCAGTTAGACGTGGATTTAACTTATGATGTGGAGCAGGTGGCCATTATAGATCGACATGTTTGGAAGTTGAGGTCAAAGAATATTACATTAGTTAAAGTTCAATGGAGAGGTCATCCGGTCGATGAGGCTACTTGGGAGGATGAGCAAGAGATGCAGAGCAATCATCCACACCTATTTGAGACTCCAGGTATGATTCTAGTCTCGTTCGAGTACGAATGTTTATTTAAGAGGGAGAGAGTGTAATGACTTGGCCGATCATTTTATGTATTGTAGCCCCATTCCCCTTTTTATTGCTTACTCTATGTTCACTTGTGGTTACATGACTTGACAGGGTAGTTGGTTCGGTTTCGGTGATGTTACAGAGTGAATAGGGACACTTAGTCACAAGGTTGGAAGCTTAAGTTGAAAGAATTGACCGGAGTTTGACTTTTATATAAACGACTCCGGAATGGAGTTTTGATAAGTCTTGATTTGTATTTGGAGGTCTGTAGGTTGATTTGGTGCATTTTGGCAAAAATTGGATAGTTGAATTTTTAGAAGGTTGAGAGGTATGACCGAGAGTTAACTTTGTGGATATCGGGTTTGGATTTTAGTTTCGGAAATTGGAATAAATCTGTTGTGTCATTTACGACTTGTGTACGAAATTCGAGGTCAATCGGAGTTGGTTTGATATGATTCAACATTAGTTTTAGAAGTTGGAAAGTCATTTGTTCAAAAGGCTTGAATCGATGTGCGATTTGTGGTTTCGATATTGTTTGATGTGACTTGAGGCTTTGACTAAGTTATATCGTATTTTGAGACTTGTTGGTATATTTTGGATGGGGTCCCGTGGGCCTTGGGGGTGATTCAGATGGTTATCGGATCATTTGAATTTAGGAGTGTTGGCTGAAGCTTCAAGCTTATGGTGCTTTTGCACCTACGGTGGGTATGGCCGCAGGTGCGGCGACATGGAAGGCTAGTGAAAGTCGCCAGTGCGGATAAGGACCGCATCTGCGAGTCCGCAGATGCAAATTTTGAGTTGCAAAAGCGAAAGGCGACTGGGTGATGTTGCACTACAGATGCGGAAGGACTCCGCAGGTGCGAACAAACAGAAGTTGGTGATGGTCCGAAGAAGTGCAAATTTGGGAGTTTAAGTGGATTTCGTAGATGCGAATTTTGATCGCAGAAGCGAACTTTTGGGACGCAGAAGCGGGATCACTGGGTAGGTTCTTAAAACGTGGGTTTGAGCTTTTTCTCTCATTTTTGTGTTCGGGCTAGGGCAATGTTCGGAGAGTTTTTCTTATGGATTGAAGAGGTAAGTGATTTTTAATCACTTTTGTCTATAAATATTGAATACCCACTTATTATTACTCCTAATTTTCATGAATTTAATTTACAATTTGGGGATTTTTGGACTATATTATTAGAGAGAGAAATTTGAGGATTTGAGGGTCGATTTGTGAATGAAATTGGATTATTTTGATATGATTGGACTCGTAATTGAATGGGTATTCGGAATTTGTGAATTATATCAGGTTAAAGGTACGGGCCCGGGGTTGGCTTTTTTATTTGAGTTAAATATTTTAGCTTTGTCTTTTGGAATCACTTACTATGGCTTTTGTTGATGGTACTGCGTTTCTTTGACTAGATTCGGATAGTTCAGAGGTCGATACACGCGGGAAGGGCTTGTTAGCGGAGTGATTTGGCTTGCTTGAGGTAAGTATCTATCTAAACTTGATTGAGGAACTAGTTGCTTGAATTATTTATGATAGCTACGTGCTATGGATGCACACATGTGTGGGGTTTGAGACCATGTTCTAATACCGGGGTATTTATTTATGCGTGGGTAATGCTTAGGCTATTAAATGTCTAGAGTTGACTGTTAAGCTTTAAGATATAATGTTTCTCATGTTTTAAACCTTGTTGTGAACTATCTGAGCCATGTTTGAGGCTACATAGAGGTTAAATCCCTCAATGAACTTGATAAATCTTATTTTTGTGATGAAATTGCCGATTTGAGCTATGATAGCACACTTTGTACATGCCTACACCTTAGCATGTCGTTTATACCAGTCCAGGAGTATGAATCTATTCATCATATACATGTGTTCTTGTTTATTTGCTCTTGTATGATATGATTGGACTTGATTCTTGTGAACACGCCAGGTGGATTGTGTTTTTGTGCATGTTTCCACTCCGGGAGGATTGTATTATTATGCATGTGACCATGCCTGGAAAATCCATATATTTAGCATATAACCACGCCGGCCGGACTATGATATTGAGCATGTGACCACACCAGGTTTGTAGCACGTTGAATTAGACATGTTTACGTGTTGATATGGATCTATCCCCCTATGGTCACCCTCTCATGTTTATCTCTTGATGATGTACACGTTGTTACTGAGGAAAACTGATAAGAGGTTTGGTACAATTATGGAAGGTTGTGGAAAGTCTAGCCAGTGTTGTTTGGAATTGCATTTCATCTTTACTTGAAATTTCCATATTTTTATTATGTGATTTATCTGCATATCATCTTATATATCATACCAGTGACTAAACACAGTTTTGAGTAATTGTACACACACAAATATACTTCTTTTTGTACTTTATACATGATCATATTATTGTTTTGTACTCATTGGATTATTGAAACAGTACAGGTTATAGTAGGTATCATTTATAATTCTTGCTTCTTTTACCTCGCCGAGGTTAGTTACGAAACTTATTGAGTACATTGGATCGGTTGTGCTCATACTATAATCTATACTTAAGTATGCAAATCCAAGTGTGGGGCCCAACTATTAGCAGTAGAATTGCTTATTGAATGAGTTTTGATAAGCGAGGTAGAGTTGCCTTTTTGGCTGTAGTTTTGACTTGTGTTTTCTTATGTATTGTTGTTTCAGTTAAGAAAGTATTGCTATTTAGTTTTTCATAATTTTTATTCCGATGTAGAGCTCATGACTCCGTACATACTAGTTTCTGGGGGATTTGTCTTGTATTAGCATTATCTTTCAATAAAATCAGTTGCTTTGGGTTCTTTATTGTTATATTTCCGCTAGCCTAGTCAGGGTGTTAAGCGTCATCACGACATATTAAAATTTTTGGGTGACACCTTTCCAATCTTGTCTCCAACCCTTAGTCTTGTTAATTGATAATTTTACTATTTTTAGTATTTGTTAATTAATTAGTTTAAAATAAAAATTATAATCTTTATCGCTAGAAAATTATTTGAACTTGTATTTCTTAGAAATATTAAACTGTTGTAGCTAAGCCTTAGTTCTCTATGGGGTTCGACACCAGACTCTTAGACCGAATTATATTTTCAACGACTGATTAGTCCTTTTTATAAGGCATAGTTGGGTGTGATCATTCCTACACAAAGATCATTCTTTATATATATGCACACATCTACGCATAGTTATTTCTCAATCCATGTGCATCATACATGCTTATTTTTCCATTTATATGTATACATCACTGCATATGATTTTCGTATATGAACTGAGGTCTGACATGAGGTCTTTACCGTGTAGTTGTGATGATATTGGTATCGTTAGAGAATGAGGTCTTTGTCATGCACCTATTGTTGTGGCACGAGGTTTTGCCATGTAGTTATGATGATATTGTTATTATTAGGTCATGGGGTCTCAATCTTTTGCCTATTGTTATGCATGAGGCTTTTTACTGTGCAATGTGTGGATCTGGATCCATCCCCTAGGGTCGCTCTCTCATGTTTCTATCTTGATGGCGTACATGCGAATTTTGGTACCATGCATTTTACTGTTGATATTGTGTGGAGTATAAGGGTGTCATTTCACTATTGATATTGTGTGAAATATAAGGGTTACATATCACTATTGATAATGTGTGGAGTGTAAGGGTGGCATTTCACTGTTGATGTTCATCCGGCGGTATAAGGGTGGCATTCTTCATCATGCACATGCATTCTTTATGTTTTGTCATGCATTTTACATGTTTTCATGTTGCATCTAATATGTTATCCTATGCCTCTGTTATCATTTGACGATTTGATTGTCAAGATGGATTTTACCTATGTTGATTTAGTATCTCATGCTTTGTTGAGTTGATAGTAGTGCATAGGCTTGACGTAAAAAGAGAGTTATCACCCTACATTGAAATATTAGTCTCATAAACATGGTATTTTGAAACTGACATGGAATTGGATCATGGTTATGTATAGACACTCTTCATTCATGTAGGAGTATTTTAGCACACATTACTTGGTACATGTCTCTTTGTGAGCGGAGTTGGTGCAAGTTGTTTGTTGGATCTGTTTAATTTGTAAAGCTTGTTTACCACCTTACCCTATTTGTGCACCTTTGTTTTCTTACATCCACTATTCTCTAACTATCTCTTTGGATATTTCTCTGTATTGTACATGTTATTAAGCTGGACATATTAATCAACGTGAGTATCATTTGACTTAAAAACCTCATCAATATGAGGTTAGTCAAGATACCTATTGAGTACATGGGATCGGTTGTACTCATACTACAGTTCTGCACCTTAGGTGCAGATTCTGGGGATGAGTAGTTATGAAAGACGAAGCTTAGTATTGAAGACGTACCAGCGTTCCAGATTCAAGCTACTGTTCATGGTAGTTTAGGAATGTATTTCTGTTTATGTAAACATCAAACAAACATTGTATTTATTCTTCATACCAGCTTCATAACTATAAATCGTAGTGGCACATGACTTGTAAATAAGTATTTGGGATATTTGTATTGAATTCTTTTGCAATCTTTATTATAAATATTGATGATTTCTCATTATAGTTGTAACTTATACTATCTGACTTACCTACGGGTTGTCTTAGGTGCTATCACTGTTTGACCAAAAAAGTATGAGACCTTTTTGTTAAACTAATTAAATAAGAAAATAGAGGGTATATCCTAGTTAAGGATAATTAATTCAAGATCTGAGATGAATAACATGAATAGAAAAATACACTTGAGTACAAATGTTGGCAATGATTGTGGCCAGATTTAAAAGTATGAAAAAAGATGCATTAAGTAAAATTAATGGAAATAAAATGTAAATAAAGGGAAATATTCACCCGATCCTGAGTGAGGCGGATCCTCTTTCAGTTGATAAAGAAGAATGATAGACAAATACAAGAATCTTAGGACCCTTTTCGGATCTGGTGGAGGGTATGGGATAACAGATCCCCTAATCTCTTTTGAGAGGTGTATTTATATATTTTCTAGAAAAAGAGAGCCCCCCTTTACAGAAGTCCCCCTGCCTTCCTATTTATAAGGGGAAAACACTATAAAAAAAAGTGCAATTGGAGGGAATATTATTCCCTTTGAAGATTCCAAAGCAAAACTAGTTGTCACATCTATTTGTATTGCTCGACCTCGGCCTCATTGATCTGCTCGATCTCGGCCTCATAGAAAAATACAGTTGAGTATAAATGCGGGCGAAGAGGCCGAATGTCAATTCGGGCGAGGAGGCCGAATATATCTTGTGTAATTGATGCAGCGTCTCCCATCCTTAAGGATAAAATAAGATCTATAGGAATGTAAAAATTATGTAGCAGTTCATTTAGCTTACTAATTAAATATATTGATATCTGCACTTCTAGCATAGTAGGTGGTTCTTAATCCACAAGTGATTCATATTGTCAAAACATTTGAATTATTATAAATAATAATGTCGAAAGTGATCATTCATTCCTTTTGTGGCAAAAGGCCATTTCTATGATTGACGGAAAAAATGTTAAGAGGGGAATGAAAAAGGAAATATTGCAAGGGTTGATAAATAACGTAGGAGTAAATTTTGCTCACCGTTGTAGTGTAGACTTGACTCGCAGGTGAGCTTCATGCACTTATTCTTTTTTTACACGTATCAGAGGGATTTTCATGTTTTCTTGGCTGGCAATCCAGTACCAGTCTATATGGCCTCTCGGCATCTTGGGATTTGTTTAGACGACGATCGTTCCCTGTTCGCGTATCAGGGAGAATGCTCCTTCTTTTATTCCACTTAGAGAAATAGTCATTTAAAACCAAATGAAATCATTCGTTATCTCGATTTGATAGGTCGGTGAATGGAGGGGAGTGACTACGTTCCCTTCTCTGGTTGTGCTTTTAGCGGCCGCTACCAATTTGGCTAGGCCGCTCACTTTGATATTCTATGCTCGAGGGATTTGGTCTAGCTGGAATTCATCAAACTCGGGTGACAACTTGCAGATCTTGACATGGTATTTTTGCAGTCTTTGTTCCTTGATTTGGAAAGTCCCTATGAATTGATTGACAACGAGCTGAGAGTCGCACCGTAGGACAACTCGTTCTGCTCCGTACTCGAATGCTAGTTGTAGTCCTGCAATTATGCCTCGTGATCAGATTCGTTGTTCGTCAATCATGGTACTTCATGTTTACAAAATAACAAACAAAGAACAAGGAACACGCAGGAAATGGAGATATAAGAAGTCATATTGTATGCATATTACTGTTCGACCCGACTTTTGTACATTGTATATGTCCAGCATGTTGAATCAAATGCTCCGCCATGAGGTATGTAACTTTTCCAGATTCCACCTAAGAAAATATCTTATATAGGAGTCTTGTCCTCCCGTATGAGTGGGTCTGCGGATTAGCCCGCGACTCTTTGTCTAAAGTTATGGTAACTAGAAATTAGAATACATGGCGCTTCTATCTGAATCTTAAAATTCTTCGATGCTCATTTATGAACACCTTAGTTTTCCCTAGTTTTTCTAAGGTTAAACCCTATATGATGTCATCAAAGTTTTACTTTGCTCTCTTTTGATATATACGTTAAATAGATTTCTTGCTCATCTCTGGCAGATATGTTTATCATATCACATTAAATGTCGTAGGCATAGCTCCCCTAATGTCTGGCAGATATGTTTATCATATCTCGGCAGAATTCAGATGCCAAAAGGCCAATTAACAGAGAGTGGAACTAGAATTGAATTTTAGATATAGAGAAAACTAAAATTTTAACTAGAAAATTCCCACAGACGGCGTCAAATTATTTGACCAAAAAAGTACGGAACCTTTTCGTTAAACTAATTAAATAAGAAGATAGAGGGTAAATCCTAGTTAAGGATAACTAATTCTAAATCTGAGATGAATAACATGAATAGAAAAATACACTTGAGTATAAATGTTGGCAACGATTGTGGCCAGATTTAATAGTATGAAAAAAGATGCATTAAGTAACATTAAATGGCAATAAAATATAAATAAAGGGAAAGATTCACCCGATCCTGAGTGAGACGGATCCCCTTTCATTTGATAAAGGAGAATGATAGACAAATACAAGAATCTTAGGACCCTTTTCGGATCTGGTGGAGGGTATGGGATAACAGATACCCTAATCTCTTTTGAGAGGTGTATTTATATATTTTCTAGAAAAATAGAGCCCCCGTTACAGAAGTCCCCCTGCCTTCCTGTCTATAGGGAAAAACCCTAAAAAAGAGTGCAATTGGAGGGAATATTATTCCCTTTGAAGATTCCAAAGCAAAACTAGCTGTCACATCTATTTGTACTGCTCGACCTCGGCCTCATTGATCTGCTCGACCTCGGCCAGACAACTCAATTCGATTCGCAGGTTATTCATAACAGTAGTCTCCGCATGCCGAATTTCTCTGAACAGATTTTGACCCATACAATTACGACTTGGGGGGATTTTGGGTCGTGATACACTTTGCCGCGATAATATAATAATTTATCATATTGGATCCGGTTTTGCATTATTCCAAGACAATTAAAGAAAATACAATTTATTAAACAAGAAGCTTCTTGTAAGAGTGCCTTGGACCTCTAAGCACTCATAATCATTCCCAATGATTGAGATCAAATGTCTGACAGTTCACGGTAAGTACATGGGCGACACTAGTCTCATTCAAAGTTTTAAGATCGTTTGGTGTGATAAGAAGTAATACATGAATCATTGTGTGTGAAAGGATAAATACAGCTATATTACAATATCATTGTTTATATGAATAATGTCAATCTTTTAAATTCATTATTGTATAAGCGCGGTATCAAAAATTTGGAGTATCGTCGTCAATCCATGCTTATTTTGAAAAAATGGACGGTCTTCTTTAGCGAAGTTTTGGCTAATTATTAATTTATTTATTTAAGAGCACCAAATCCTTCAATTACTCGAACTTAAGATGTTTTTTAATTCTATTTGCTCATAATTTTTAAAATTCTAAAAGACATAATTGATAAAACCGAATATGAAGTCCGTTTTATAAAACTAAACAACATATTGACCTCTACGAAATAATGAAATTATTATTAAGCATAACTTACCATGTTCTCAAAACAAATAGTATTTTTCTTCTCTCAAGAAAACAAATCATTTGAACTACGGGTCTCATTACATCTTTCCCTCGCAAAATAATTTTATTATTATGGCGTCGTGCATCCCAGTTATGTTTTACATGCAAAATCTCTAACATCTTTATTTCCCTTTATCCTTTATAAATACTTTTTGGAAAGTCCTGGCCGCTTACCCCATTGATAAAACTTCAATTAGCAGGGCTCTCCTCTCCTTAACAAAATGGACAAGAAAATAATGCTACTCTTTTTATGCTGTATTTATTATCAACATACAATTGTGTTAAGTGCACTTCAAGTTGGTTTTTACGGCAATAAATGTCGTGGAGCAGAATCTATTGTTCAACAAGAAGTGCAGCGCTGGTTCTCCACTGATCGTTCCATCACAGCAGCCTTGCTTCGGATGTATTTTCATGACTGCTTTGTTAGGGTACGTACATCTTCAATTCTTGCAATTATTTTCATTGAGGAACCCCTTCGAATAGAGCTGATTATTATTACCAATTTAATTAGTAGGACTTAGCGCATGCACTGGCTTGCTCGAATTTTCCTGAATTGGGATTAGAAGCTAAGATATTTTGGACTTCCCATTCCATTGCATGTTTATCGTCTTCTTTAAACAGAAAAGACACATTAAAATAACGACGTGACAAGCTGACTACTTGAGTGGGTATAAATCTGCGTCAATGATTTGTCATAAATATGTATTTTGAATATACATTCTATTTTTTATATTTAGCTCTTTTACGTTTCTAAAATGTTGAAATATCAGAAGATTTGGTATTTCACCATCTTAATTCCTCCACCCAGCCACACACACACCCCTCGGGGTCACCATTCACATAGTCGTGTGTGGTATTATAAAATTTTGGAATTTGTCTTTCTATGCTAAGGTAGTATTGGTTCATTTTTTAATATTTTAGTAGACAAACATTCGAGCAGATAATATATGAAGCTCCTAAATTTTCTATTCTAATTTTAAAACATTTAATTAACTGACCTTCAGGTTAAGTTGTCTCGTACGTGTAACTTTGGTTCATATAAAACAGTAATAACTTTTGCAGTTGAAATGTCCTATATTCAGGGTTGTGATGCATCAATACTCATAGATTCCAAGAACACTCAAAATAAGCAATCTGAGAAAGATGCCGGACCAAACCAATCAGTAAAAGGATACGAGCTTATTGATCGTATTAAGAGCCGACTAGAGGCGTCGTGCCCAATGACAGTCTCATGTGCGGATATCATAGCATTAGCCACTCGGGATTCGGTAGCATTAGCTGGAGGACCTAAGTATAGCATCCCAACTGGAAGGCGAGATGGGTTAGTGTCGAATCCAGCAGATGTGAACTTGCCAGGACCTAGTTTAACTGTGCAAGAAGCATTAAAAATTTTCACAAACAAAAAGTTTAGCCTCAATGACATGGTGACTCTTTTGGGTGCCCACACAGTTGGAAATACGCATTGTAGTTTTTTTCAAGATCGGTTATCCAGGTTTGACGGAAGTATGGATCGTAACTTGTTTGCTAAACTTAGTAGGACTTGTGCTGCAAGGGGCGATCCTGCAGTTTCATTGGACCAAAGCACTTCATTTATTGTTGACAACGAGTATTTCAAACAGATGAGGTTGAAGAAAGGCATCTTGAAGATTGATCAAGAACTTGCATCGGATAGGTCAACTGCAGGGATTGTTGCTAATTTTTCTGTCAATCCAAAAGCCTTTGAACAGGCTTTTGCAAATGCATTGATCAAGTTAGGTAACACAGAAGTTCTTGAAGGAAGATTAGGAGAAATCAGGAAAAACTGTAGGGCCTTCAACCCTCCTCAGCGGAAACGTCAACCCCTTCCCCCACGCAAGAACTTTCGCCCAAGGAAACCAAAGAGACCTCCACCTCGCAATGTCGACGTCTCGCCACGACCTACGTTTTCAATTCCTTTCCTTGCACCTTAAATTGTTGCAAGCATGTTTGTTAATTTCGTTTCATCCAAATTTCTATCTTCCTTAGCTTCTTCATTTGATATATTTCTTATTGGTTGAAATTATTGTTAGAGTTGCTTTCATGTTTTGTTCAGTAAAAGAAACAATGTATTTTTTTTACTCTCAAGTGTTCTCTATTGGAAGAAATTCATCCAACATAAGTTCAATGGAAAATATAATGTTTCAGTTTGTAACTATATTAATATTATGGGAAGGAAAAAGAATAATTACAGCGTAAAGGGGGCATGCCGTTGTTCCAATCCTACATCAAGCAGTTACAAAGATACTGCTATTCGGGAATTATACTTGTCAGCAATTTTCAATAGTTAAACTATTTGTAGGGGAGGGGGGGGTGGTGTTGATG
>ML261647.1:10148-21693 GCA_005239495.1 Nicotiana undulata | reverse complement strand
GGGGGGGGGGGGGGGGGGGGGGGGATGATGTTTTGAAATTTTAAATTTGCTTTCAATTCTTCTCATTCTTTATCTATTTTTCAATTGTTTATTCTCTTCTCGTAATGTTTAATAACTCGACATATATCCCAACCTTTTATTGAGACCTATATTTGTTTGTTCTGGTGAACAATTGCCCGTTGAGGAAGCTTTGAAAGTTGTTAGAGTTAGACCATGGTCAATATTCTTGATAAACGACCTCTGATTGGTGTTTGGCCAACATTCTTGATAAACGACTTCTGAGTGGTGTTTTAACGATTTCGGTAGGTTCTGATGATGATATTGAATTTGTACGCATGTCTGGTTGAGGTCGGCGGGTGACCCGAGGTCGTTTCAGCGCTTATCGTTGAAAGTTGGGAAATGAGTTTACAACATTAAAGTCTTTGAGCTTTGATGCTTGATTCTTGATTGTAGATTGTTTACCTTGAAAATGATTTTAACAATTATATTTGATTTGTGGTTCTAAAAATATGTGATTTATTCTAATACTAGTTAATAATCAAGAAGTAATAAGTATACGCAAGAAAAATGAGATAAGCAAACCAAAGTTGTCTCAAGACTGGGGCCACGAGCTCACTGGAACTAGGGACCTCGAAGTCATATTATAGCAATAAATGAAGAACACTTAATGGAGAACAATAAAGCTGAGAGACAATGTTGAGCACGGAAAAAGCAGAGAATGCTCTATTGTAGTAAATAGGGGTGTGCATTCGAATCGGTTTATCGATAAATCGAATCGATTATTTGTTATCGGTTTATAGATTTATCAATTTCGATTTCGATTTCGAAATTTTCCTTATCGAGTTATCGATTTCGATTTTGTCCTCTTCGGTTATCGGTTTATCAATAAACCAATAAGATATACTAAAAAGACAAATATACCCTTATTCTATAATACCCTTTCCTTTACCCTAAGTCCCTAACCCTATTATTTCTCAGTTGTCGTTCTCATAGTACATGAACTGAAGTGAATACACTGAGTTTTTACTGTATGTTGGGAGAAAACCAGCAACTTGGTCTCGTCCCTTTTCATCCAAAATTATTTCTTTGCACTCACCTTATCCTCCAACTGGGCCAACTTTGATCATTTTCTCTTATGAAAATCACACACAGTGGGCAGCAGAAGAGATATCAAGATTTTATTTTAAAGTAAAAGTTTTTTTTGACGTTCCAAGAAGCCTCAATATATAGAGGACCTCTACCCATTCCGGTTATCGTGTTCGTCTTATTTTAGCTTCTTTTTGTCCATGTTAGTTAGACGTGTTTATAGCGATATACTTTTCGTGGAATCCCGCAAATTTTCTTATTGGTGTAATCAATAACTGAATCGATAAGCCCCAAAAATTGATAAATTGAAATCGAAAAAATTGAAACCTTATTGAAACGATAACGATAAGCATATGTACAAATCGATAATCGATAAGTAATTATCGATAAGGGTCAAAATAGAATCGATAAATCGAATGCACACCCCTAGCAGTAAATGTTATGTGTTACAAGAATGTTTGGGGTACCCTTTATATAGGAGGGGTGAATCCCAACATAGTACATGTCTAATTATGACAGAGAAATGTTATTGGTACAGCTGTATAATGGCCTTGTACGGACTTGTACTATCTTTGCAGACCTTATCAGCTCTAACCACGTGTTCTTGGGAAATTCCCGCCTTTCCATGACGGTCATCGATTTTATACTGCCTTGAGGTAGGTCACGACGGGCCTTCGATATACTCTCTCGAGGTATGCACTTCAGGGCCGAGCCTCAGACTCTACTTCGAGCTTGTCGAGATCGGGCTTGGCATGCCATAGAGGCCTCGATATCAGACTCTCCGATATCGACCGTATACAGATAGTCTCCGCGTTTCTTAGAGTGACATGATAAGAAACAATTTGAATTTTGACCCTTCGAAACCCTGCGTGATGACGTCATCCCTATGACACAGGAGTTGAAGCGACTGAAGTGACTCGTCGGTTCTCTTCCCCAAAAAGTCATAATTGCTCGTCAGAGCCGGTTGGCCATTAACATCAATGAACAGTCGTTGTTTTCTCTTATAAATACTTGTTTTCTTTCCTTCATTAAGAACTTTATCATTCTGCAGCAACTATCTTCCTTTATAAACTCACCTTTCTCCACCACTTCTTTCGCCGTGTTAGCTTAAAATTGCGTCTGTGTATTCATCTCCTCCTTCTTACCCTAAAGAACCAATGGCTAAAACATCCAACTCGGTTCCTCAGAAAGAAGAAAGCTCCAAATCCGTTCTTGAGAAAGAAGGAACCTCTACATCTTCTTCCCGTCCGGCTGGTGGAAAGCCGCTGACGCTTAATGAGATTATTCCGAGAAAATTTACTTTGCAGAAGGACTTTACAGTAGAGAAACCTCACGATGTCGCTGGTCGACGAGAAAACTCCACGGGGTATATAAGATCAATCGAGGAGAGACACCTCGATGCTGTAAGGACAGAGTGCGGATGGGGAGAGGAGGTCGTTCTACAAATACCCTCTCGTGAGGAGGATATTACGACCTACGTAAAGGGGTTCCTGACAGTGTATACATACCCTTTTACATTAAATCCCCTCTACCCGCTCGTGCTCGAGTTCTGCCAAAGGTACCAAGTTACCCTAGCCCAAATCCATCTGTCCTTCTGGCAGATCGTATTGATGATGAGGTTTTTTATTGAGGGATCGAATTCACTCTCAACCACCTCATTCGATTGTATCGGCCTCGGCATTTCCGAGGTCTAATCAAGCTCCAACGCCGAGCCACCAAATCTTTCTTTGCTAGCAGCGACGAGAGCAGGGATCGGGGCTGGATGAGCCGGTTTATTAGAGTGAGGACCACCGACGTCATTCCTTCAGAGTTCCTACCATTCCCCGAGAAATGGAACTTCACACGTGAGTAAAATATGATGCTTTATCTTCCTTTCATTAATTTTGTTATACGTCGAGTGATTGTTTCCTTTCTTTCCTTATAGCGGTCCCATGGATGCTTGATGCGGTCCTCGACCTCCCAGATTGGGCTCGAAAACTTGTAGCTACCTTGACATACGATAAACGCAAATGGATGGACTTGTCAAGGGGAAAGTGGGAGGCGAAGCACCATGTGTATGTTATAATCATACTTCTTCCCTTTTAAGAGATATTTTTCTTCTTAGGGCCTAACTTCCCTATTACAGGTATTGGTGATTTCTTTGAGATGAGGCCGCCCCCTCTTGGTGGGGAAGAGGAGCCTTCGGCTTCGAAGCCCAAGAAAGATAATAAGAGGAAAAGGTCCTCGAAGGACGAGGACTCCCAAAGCAAAACAAAGCTAGCCCCGGGACGTAAAAAGAATGTAGTCATCAATGAGGACTTTAACTTCATCCATTGATCCATGGGAGATGATGAGGACGAAGTGGAGGGTTCGACACTGGTGACTCGATCCAGAAAGCCTTCCGAGGCAGCTGAGCCTGCAGCAATCGAGGCCCTTAGCCTAGAAGGAGGAGATTAAAAGAAGAAAAAGTACGACGACCCTTCGTCTCCTAACTTGCCAGCTTCTTCCCAAACTTCGGGGAATACTTTGAAGGGGATAAACATCGAAGTACCTCTGCTCGAACAGAGCGCCTCGAGTGATTTCCCCGAGGCAGTGATAGTGGGTCACTCACCATCATTTCCAACCTTCTTCGAGGAAACCATTAGGGATGCTCGGGACTTGAATACGCCCGAGTTAGGCAGAGTCCCAAGTGAGAAGGACCCCTTCCAGGGTTTCTTCACTGGGATCGATGAAGCCAAACCGGCTGATGCAAAGTCAACCTTCGAGGAAGCTCAACGACTTTTTTCAATGGTGGGTTTGTGATAGTACTATAACCTTTCTAACTTCATACTCTCTTACTTTGTCTAAATGAACTTTTATTTTTGTAGGCCTTCGACAAATTTAAGGCTGAGTTATGCCGTTGTGAAGCCGAGTTGCGCATATCTTCCAATGAGGAGAAGACCCTCAGACTTCTCTATGCTAATAAGGAAAAGGAAATGGTACACCTCCGGTTGGAGTTGGCCCAAGCTCGTGAATATGAAAACGAGCTTGAAAAGCAGGTAACCTTAGTTTTGAAAGAGTATGGGCTTCCTCTCCCATCTTTGGGGGCTAACACTTTAATGACTCAGTTGCAGCAGAAGGTGGAAATGCTGGAGCGTCTTCGGGGCGAGGTAGCCCAAGTTAACTCCTAATGCAATGAATAGAAGGCATAAATGGATATCCTTGCTGCGGCCAAGAGAGAAGCATTGGCTAAAGTGTCCGCCCTCGAGATTCGGCTTTGAAACGCTCAAGAGAGAAATTCGATTAAGGCAGGCAGGATAACTGAGCTCGAGAATGGTCTCATGAAGGCAAAGGTCGAGATCGAGGAAGCCCGAGCCGAAGCCAAGGAGATACAATTGAAGGCCGACAAGAAGGCAACCATCTTTTTGAAAGATGCTAATGATACTCAGATGGAGTTGAGGGGGGCCTCCGATCGAGAAAGAAGAAGCAATGAGTATGCCCGATGCAGATCCCAGTGGGAAACCCTCGAGGAGATTCATGCTAAGGGCTTTGATCTCTCGGAGGAAATAGAGCAATCGAAGGTGGATGAGATTGACGCCAAGTTCCTCGTTTCTTCCGATGATGAAGTCGATGCTGAAGATGGTGAGGAAGAGGCCAATGAGGAAGCTAGTCCCGAGGGGGCTGATGAAGACAGAGTCCCCGAGGGGGAAAAGACTAAGTCCCCGAAGATAGACTAGGTCTTTTTTCTTGATTTTTGTAAAGGGCTCCCCATGGTAGTATTGTAAATGTACCTTTGTACCACCGTTTATATAAAGAAACATTTCGTCTTATTTTTGCATAAAGTTTCATCTTTCTTTTGTCTTTGCTTTTGTGGTTGACTTTTTATGTTTGTCGATGATTAGTCCGATGTGTTGGACTTAGAATATAAAACCATTAGGTTTTTGTGCTCGATAAACGACCAATAATAGGCGACCACTTTGGGTATAATATTTGAGCTAAGCTTTAACTCGGGACCTTCGATCCCGAACTCGGATGAGGCCTCGAGCATAGTGTACTTTGACCTTTAAGTTTTTGGGTGTCGATCCTTAGGTTTTAGAACATTGGCCCTTAGGCTATTTTCAATTTGGCCCTTAGGATTTTTAGATCGGCCCTTAGGCTCTTTAGGTTTGCCCTTTGGTTCTTACATATCAGCCCTTAGGATCTTTTTAGATTGGGTCGATTCGACCTCTAATATGGCTATAACCTTCCCCCATTCTGGCTAAAGACTTTTAAAGTTTTGTTATGCCTTGGAATATTTTGTGTTCATCCGACTCTTCGACGACTCAAATAGGAACCTCGATTATAAGTCGATATATGACGATAATTGAGTACCTTGTGAGGTTCTCTCGAAGGCTGATTTTTCGAAGCCTTTACATTTAAGGCTGATTTTTTCGAAGCCTTTTCATTGTTTGGAGCTGATATTATCGAAGCTCCTTTGCTTATGTCGAGGGTAGCCTAATTAACCGGTTTTTTTGAAGTATTTGAAGGCCTTTAGTTTTTATGGCGGACGCCGGATGTCTCAGAGCCGCATTATTTCGGTCGTAGCCTTTTCCTATGACTGTAGTCTTTATATTAAGTCATAGCCTTTAGTCCCCGGGTGAGATGACCTCGGCCTCAATATCGAGGGTATGTCTTTTTAGGCGTCTTACAAGTTCGAATATATAGACTTGGACTTAATATCGGGGTTATGCCTTTTTAAGGTCTTATAAGTTTGAGTATGCCTCGATGAGGTCTTATAGACTTGATTTCCTCATTGAGGTCTTATAGATTCGATTTTGCCTCATTGAGGTCTTACGAGTTCGATGTTGCCTCATTGAGGTCTTATGAGCTCGAGCCTCTGATGGCTCGATAAGTTGACTGTCGATGACAGTCCCCGAGTATTCGGGAGTATTTGTCCCTTGAGTTGTTTCATGTGAAAATAGCAAACTTTTTCGAGGCACAAAGTGATTTGATAAATAAGGATGCTTCTTTGATTACTTATACATGAGTACAAGTTTTTTCCATCGGGAGCTCGACTATTCTACATGGACACAAATCGTTTGACCGTTTGGCCCATTACAACATTCTCCTATCGAGGCCCTCTTTGGCATGACTTGATTCTTTTGAAAAAGTAACCTCCGAGGGTNAAGCACCCTTCAGCTCGAAGACCTTGGGTTTTAAAGCATGCGTTGCACTCTTTTTCCCTTAGATGGGGTTTTATCCCAAATGGGTCTTACCGTCAAGGTTTCTAACGAGGCAACATATATATATATATATATATATGTTGCCTCGTTAGAAACCTTGACGGTAAGACCCATTTGGGATAAAACCCCATCTAAGGGAAAAAGAGTGCAACGCATGCTTTAAAACCCAAGGTCTTCGAGCTGAAGGGTGCTTTGATTCCTCTCAATCGAATACTTGCAATAAGTTAGTATGAAATATAAATGAAAAGGGAGAAGGTTATACCTTAGCAATAATAGTGTTTGAGCATCGATATGTTCCAATTGCTTGGTAGTTGTTCGCCTTCCATGGTGCTAAGTTTGTAGGATCATTTTCCTACTACCCTGAGGACGCAGTACGGTCCTTCCCAACTAGGCCTAGCTTCCCTTCGTTTGGGTTTCGAGTGTTGAGGGTGACTTTTCTTAGAACTAAGTCCCCGACTCCGAAGTGTCGGAGGTTTGTTCTTCTTTTGTATTACCTTTTGATCCTTTATTTTTGAGCGGCCATTTGAACCAGTGCGGCCTTGTATTTTTCATCTAGTAGCTCGAGGGTGGTGTTCATGGCCTCGTTGTTTGAGTCCTTGGTGGCATGCTGAAATCTGGCGCTCGGTTCCCCAACCTCGGCTAGTATCAATGCCTCGGACCCATCTACTAAAGAGAACGGGGTCTCACCTATGCTTGACTTCAAAGTTGTTCGATATGCCCACAGTACTTCGGGCATCATTTCTCTCCATTTCCCCTTCGCATTCTCTAACCTTTTCTTTAAGTTTTGAATTATGGTTTTGTTTGTGGACTCGGCCTGACCATTTGCACTTGGGTGGTAAGGCGTCGATAGGATCTTTTTGATTTTATAATCCTCGAGGAATTCGTCACCTTTCTATCGATGAAATGCTTCCCATTATCACATGTAATCTCGAAGGGAATCCCGAATCGGCATATGATGTGGTCCCATATGAAGTCAATGACTTCTTTTTCTCTTACCCTCTCGAAGGCCTGTGTTTCTACCCATTTTGAGAAGTAGTCAGTCATAAATAAAATAAATCTAGCTTTACCTGGCGCCGTTAGTAGGGGGTCGATGATGTCCATCCCCCATTTCATGCAAGGCCACGGGGATAGGGCTGAGTGTAGTTGTTCACCGGGTTGGTGAATCATTGGTACAAATCTTTGGCATTTGTCACATCTTCGAACGAATTCCTTGGTGTTCTTTTCCATGCTATCCCAATAGTAACCTGCTCTGATCACCTTTCGAACTAGAGAATCGGCACCAGAGTGGTTTCCACAAGTGCCTTCGTGGATTTCTCGTAGCACATAGTCGGTGTCTCCCGGTCCCAAGCATACTGCTAGTGGTCCGTCGAAGGTTCTTCTGTATAGTGTTCCATTCTCGTCGAGTGAAAATCGGCTTGCCTTGACTCGAAGGGCCCTCGATTCTGTTAGGTCCATGGGGAGTTTCCCATGTCTCAAGTAATCGATGTACTTGTTCCTCCAATCCCATGTTAGACTTGTTGAGTTGATTTCGGCATGGCCTTCTTCGATCATCGATTTGGATAGTTGTACGATGGTCCCCGGTAGTATGTTATCTTCTTCGACAGACGATCCCAGATTTGCGAGTGCGTCGGCCTCGCTATTTTTTTCTCGAGGTATGTGAACCAGAGTCCACTTTTTGAAGCGATGTAATGTCACTTGAAGCTTATCTAAGTATCTTTGCATCATATCTTCTTGAACCTCGAAGCTCCCATTTAATTGGTTCACCACCAGAAGGGAGTCACATTTTGCTTCGATGACCTCTGCTCCTAGGCCTTTGGCCAATTCGAGACCTTCAATCATGGCCTCATACTCGGCCTCGTTGTTAGTCAACTTCAAAGTTTTTATAGATTGTCTAGTTATGCCTCCTGTAGGTGGTTTTAGAACTATGCCAAGCCCGGACCCTTTTACGTTCGAGGCACCATCAGTAAAAAGGGTCCATACCCCCGATGATGTTCCTGTTTTTAACAAGAGTTCTTTCTCTACCCCGCGCACAATGGCAGGCGTAAAATCAGCCACGAAGTCCGCCAAAATTTGGGACTTGATAGTCGTTCGTGTTTGATACTCGATATCATACCCTTCGAGTTTGATGGCTCATTTGGCCAATCGGCCTGATAATTCGGGCTTATGCAAGACGCTTCGAAGAGGATATGTAGTTAAACAAACATATAGGGTGGCACTGAAAGTAAGGTTACAATTTTCTAGATGCACTTACTAATGCAAGAGCTAGTTTTTCTAAGTGTGGTACCCTGGTTTCAGCATCTCCTAGGGTCCGACTAACGTAATAGATAGGGAATTGCGTACCTTGTTCTTATCGAACCAACACACCACTTACCGCTACCTCGGACACAGCCAAATATAAGTATAGCATTTTGTCCTTCTTCGGGGTATGGAGCAAAGGTGGGCTCAAGAGATACCGCTTTAATTCTTCCAAAGCATATTGGCATTCCGGAGTCCACTCGAAGTTGTTTTTCTTCTTGAGTAAGGAGAAGAAGTGATGACTCTGATCTGATGACCTCGAGATGAATCGGCCTAAGGCTGCTATCCGCCCGGTCAGCCATTGTACTACTTTCACACTGTTTACCACAGTGATCTCCTCGATGGCCTTGATTTCGTCGGGGTTGATCTCGATCCTCATGTTCGATACCATGAAGCCCAAAAATTTGCCTGACCCGACTCCGAAAGCGCATTTCTCGTGGTTGAGCTCCACGGACCGGGACATAGTCGGTGTCTCTCGGCCCCAAGCATACTGCTAGTGGTCCGTCGAAGGTCCTTATGTATAGTGTTCCATTCTGGTCGAGTGAAAATCGGGCTGCCTTGTTTCGAAGGACCCTCGATTTTGTTGGGTCCGTGGGGAGTTTCCCATGTCTCAAGTAGTCGATGTACTTGTTCCTCCAATCCCATGTTAGACTTGTTGAGTTGATTTCTGCATGGCCTTCTTCGATCATCAATTTGGATAGTTGTACGATGGTCCCCGGTAGTATGTCATCTTCTTCGACAGACGATCCCAGATTTGCGAGTGCGCCGGCCTCGCTGTTTTTTTCTCGAGGTATGTGAACCAGAGTCAACTCTTTGAAGCGATGCAATGTCACTTGAAGCTTATCTAAGTATCTTTGCATCATATCTTCTCGAACCTCGAAGCTCCCATTTACTTGGTTCACCACCAGAAGGGAGTCACATTTTGCTTCGATGACCTCTGCTCCTAGGCCTTTGGCCAATTCGAGACCTTCAATCATGGCCTCATACTCGGCCTCGTTGTTAGTCAACTTCAAAGTTTTTATAGATTGTCTAATTATGCCGCCCGTAGGTGGTTTTAGAACTATGCCAAGCCCGGACTCTTTTACGTTCGAGGCACCATCAGTAAAAAGGGTCCATACCCCCGATGATGTTCCTGTTTTTAACAAGAGTTCTTTCTCTACCCCGGGCACAATGGCAGGCGTAAAATCGGCCACGAAGTCCGCCAAAATTTGGGACTTGATAGTCGTTCGTGTTTGATACTCGATATCATACCCTTCGAGTTTGATGGCTCATTTGGCCAATCGGCCTGATAATTCGGGCTTATGCAAGACGCTTCGAAGAGGATATGTAGTTAAACAAACATATAGGGTGGCACTGAAAGTAAGGTTACAATTTTCTAGATGCACTTACTAATGCAAGAGCTAGTTTTTCTAAGTGTGGATACCTGGTTTCAGCATCTCCTAGGGTCCCACTTACGTAATAGATAGGGAATTGCGTACCTTGTTCTTCTCGAACCAACACACCACTTACCGCTACCTCGGACACAGCCAAATATAAGTATAGCATTTCGTCCTTCTTCGGGGTATGGAGCAAAGGTGGTCTCAAGAGATACCGCTTTAATTCTTCCAAANAGCTAGTTTTTCTAAGTGTGGTACCCTGGTTTCAGCATCTCCTAGGGTCCGACTAACGTAATAGATAGGGAATTGCGTACCTTGTTCTTATCGAACCAACACACCACTTACCGCTACCTCGGACACAACCAAATATAAGTATAGCATTTTGTCCTTCTTCGGGGTATGGAGAAAAGGTGGGCTCAAGAGATACCGCTTTAATTCTTCCAAAGCATATTGGCATTCCGGAGTCCACTAGAAGTTGTTTTTCTTCTTGAGTAAGGAGAAGAAGTGATGACTCTGATCTGATGACCTCGAGATGAATCGGCCTAAGGCTGCTATCCGCCCGGTCAGCCATTGTACTACTTTCACACTGTTTACCACGGTGATCTCCTCGATGGCCTTGATTTCGTCGGGGTTGATCTCGATCCTCATGTTCGATACCATGAAGCCCAAAAATTTGCCTGACCTGACTCCGAAAGCGCATTTCTCGGGGTTGAGCTCCACGGACCGGGACATAGTCGGTGTCTCTCGGCCCCAAGCATACTGCTAGTGGTCCGTCGAAGGTCCTTATGTATAGTGTTCCATTCTGGTCGAGTGAAAATCGGGCTGCCTTGTTTCGAAGGACCCTCGATTTTGTTGGGNGCCACGAAGTCCGCCAAAATTTGGGACTTGATAGTCGTTCGTGTTTGATACTCGATATCATACCCTTCGAGTTTGATGGCTCATTTGGCCAATCGGCCTGATAATTCGGGCTTATGCAAGACGCTTCGAAGAGGATATGTAGTTAAACAAACATATAGGGTGGCACTGAAAGTAAGGTTACAATTTTCTAGATGCACTTACTAATGCAAGAGCTAGTTTTTCTAAGTGTGGATACCTGGTTTCAGCATCTCCTAGGGTCCCACTTACGTAATAGATAGGGAATTGCGTACCTTGTTCTTCTCGAACCAACACACCACTTACCGCTACCTCGGACACAGCCAAATATAAGTATAGCATTTCGTCCTTCTTCGGGGTATGGAGCAAAGGTGGTCTCAAGAGATACCGCTTTAATTCTTCCAAAGCATGTTGGCATTCCGGAGTCCACTCGAAGTTGTTTTTCTTCTTGAGTAAGGAGAAGAAGTGATGACTTCGATCTGATGACCGAATCGGCCTAAGGCTGTTATCCGCCCGGTCAGCCGTTGTACTGCTTTCACACTGTTTACCACGGTGATCTCCTCGATGGATTTGATTTCGTCGGGGTTGATCTCGATCCCCATGTTCAATACCATGAAGCTCAAAAATTTGCCTGACCCGACTCCGAAAGCGATTCTATCGGGGTTGAGCTTCATGTTATACCTTCTTAGGATATCGAATGTTTCCTGAAAATGAGTCAAATGGTCCTCTGCGCAA
>ML261646.1:47462-72414 GCA_005239495.1 Nicotiana undulata | reverse complement strand
GTGTGTATATATATATATATATATATATATATATATATATATATATATATATATATATATGAATGATGAATCCTAATTTTTTTATATATGTAACAGAAAATCATGGCGATGATAAGGACACCAAAACGAGTTTACACAAAGGAACAAAGAAGAAGGGTGAAGGCTATGAATGATAATCTAATAAATTTGCCGTTAGAATCTAATGAACAAGAAGATTCTATTTCAAGTTTTGTGAAACAAATAACTAGAATTAATAAGTTAATTCAAGAAGTTGTTTGGGCTGGTGGCCTATTAAGTGATGAAGAGAAGTATAGGGCTTTATGGTATGCATTATCATATAATTATAACTTTCATAAAGAATTGCTTGATAAATCATGGCAAGAAGTTGGCTACAAGTTAAAAGGATTTTATAGGAAGACGGTTCAAGATTTTGTGTATAAGTACATAGATTTGAAGGTTCAAAAGACTATGTGTCGTTCCCTTGGTTTGCCTATGAGAAACAATAATAGAATAAATTTGGTCAAACTAATAATTCCAAGAGCGAAAGTGTTATTGCCTGTAGACTTGCATAAAATTTTTATTTCATCTTTTTCTGTTGATAAGCAGTAATTAATGTGACAATATGTATTTAAATTTGTATGATAGTTGTCTATATCTGACTAACTTGTATGAATTTAACAATTCAATATTTTATGTTATTGAATAATTCTGTATTTGTCATAGAAGTTTTAGTTTTTTTAAATTTATGCGATTTAAGATAAACTTGCTTAGAAAATTAATTATGTTGAATTTACTACATATGCAAATTCAGAGGATGATTGGGAACTTAGTGAACTTTCTATTCTGAATCTAATGTGAAGTAAATGATAACATGGTCAATAATTATGTATATGAATAAATTTTTTTTAATATAAAAGTATATAGTTGTCTCACAATAGTTTATGCTTGTTTAAATCAGTATGTCTATTGCTGCGAAAACTATTATCACTGAGCTTAACAAGGGAGATAAGCTAAATGGCGATAATTATGAGAAACGTCCTGATCATACCATGCGTAAACATCTCCGTAATATGTCAAATATGGTAAATGAACTAAAAGATGTCGGTCATGTGTTGACCGAAGAGCAACAAGTCCAAGCTGTGATTCGTTCCTTACCATAAAGTTGGGAAAATATGAAGATGCACTTGACCCATAACATTAGCATCAAAACTATGAAAGATTCTAAGCGTCATTTGGAACTCGAGGAAGAGCGCCTCGGAGTGGACAAAGCTACTACAAGTGCATATGTGGTAAGTTCTGATCCAAACTCTGGAAAAGAAAAAAAACGCAAGTTTGGTGAATTTTCCCGAAAGAGGGGGAAGGGACAAGCCTGGAAGAAGCCTAAGACTAATCAACAAGGGAAGAATGATGTTTCGGTTCCCAAACCAAAGAAGAAACTAAATATGGCAAAGTTGAAATGCCACAACTGTAAGAACAAGGGATATTTTGCTCGTGATTGTCCTGAGCCTAAAAAGGTACATAACCTTATTTCGAATTTACATAGTGATGTAAGTGTTTCTTGTTCTGCTTATCTTACTGAACACATCCTGTGTGGATTGTAGATTCGGGAGCCACCGACCATGTAGCAACAGAAAGAGATGCTTTCGTGGAATTTCGACGAATTCCAAAAGGAGAAAAATGGATTTATGTTGGGAATAACTCCAAAGCGGAGGTTAAAGGGATAGGTACCTGCAAACTTGATATGCGCGGTGGCCGAACTCTATTTCTACATGATGTATTATTCGCTCCATCAATCGTCGAAATTTGGTTTCAGTTACTTTGTTGATTAGTTTAGGATTTCATTTTGTCTTTCATGAACATGGTCTTGATTTGTATTTGGCCAAGACAAAATATGGCACTGGTTATTTAAGTAATGGTTTTATTGTAATGGATATTGTTCGTAGCCTTAATAATAATAATATTAGTTTTTCCTTATTTACATCAACTTTTATCTGTGAAAATGATGTAAATATATGGCATGCTAGGCTTGGCCATATTGGTCAGCAAAGAATGAATCGCTTAGCCAAAGAAGGTCTTCTTGGCTCTATAGATAAAGTAGAGTTGTCTACTTGCGAGTATTGCCTAACTGCAAAATCTACAAGAAAACCATTTGGAAAAGGTACTAGAGCCGAAACTCCATTGCAGTTAATTCATTCTGACATTTTTGGTCCAATAAATGTAAGGGCAAGGCACGGTGCTATTTATTTTATCACATTTATCGATGATTTTACTCGATATGGTTATGTATATTTAATTTCTCATAAATTATGAACTTGGTTGAGAATCAACTAGATAGAAAAATCAAAGCTTTAAGAACTGATCAAGGAAGAGAATACTTGTCTGATGAGTTCAAACAATTGTGTGATCAAAAGGGAATTCAAAGGCAATTGACTATTCCCTATACTCCACAACAAAATGGTGTTGTGGAACGACGAAATAGAACATTGATAGAAATGGTTAGGTCAATGATGGCACAAGAAAAATTGCCTATCACCTATTGGGGTGATACTTTGCTCACTGCTACATTTGTACTTAATCGTGTCCCTTCTAAGTCAGTTACATCTACACCATATGAGTTATGGACAAATCGAAAACCCGATTTGAGCATTTTAAAGCCTTGGGGTTGTGCTGCTTTTATT
This sequence comes from Nicotiana undulata, assembly GCA_005239495.1. NCBI lineage: Eukaryota > Viridiplantae > Streptophyta > Magnoliopsida > Solanales > Solanaceae > Nicotiana > Nicotiana undulata. Next base: position 69,736 of record ML261646.1, on the reverse strand, counting down.
CATAGTCCATTTTTTTCATATGGAAAATTAGGTCCAAGGGGAAGAAAATGTATCTTTATACGATACTCTGAACATTCGAAGGGTTATGTGTTCATAGGTGAACAAGATAGTGGCAAGGTGACTGAACTTGAATCACGTGATGTTACATTTTTAGAGAATGATTTTCCTAAGCAGGGCGAGATAGGTCATGACTTGTCTCTTTATGAAACTACGGACCAGATAGCTTCCGCTGTAAACACTCAAATAATTTTGGATGAGAGTCACCCCGATGATAATGGGTACGTCCCAATTACTACTAATACAGTGAATTTGATATTGCTGGTCCTAGTGGGAGTAACTTACCAATTGATAGATCAATTTATCAATCTCAACCTCCACGAACGAGTCGTCAACATATTCCCCGTCGTCGATTTGAGATCGAAGTGGAAGCATTTATGGTTACTCCACAAGACCAAGAAGAGCCACGAAATGTAAATGAGGCTCTTACATGCCCCGCAAAAGATAAATGGTTAAAAACAATGGAAAATAAGATGTAGTCAATGAAATCAAACCAAGTGTGGGAATTGGTTGGTCTACCTATGGGCCGCAAAGCAATTGGGAACAAGTGGGTTCTTAAAATCAAACGTAAGGCTGATGGTAGTATCGAAAGATATAAAGCTCGCCTAGTAGCTAAAGGGTATACACAACAGGAAGGAATTGATTATGAAGAAACTTTTTCACCTGTTGTGAGGTTTTCTTCAATAAGGCTAATTTTGTCAATAGTGGCTAATTTGGATCTTGAATTGCATCAAATGGATGTAAAAACTGCATTTCTTAATGGAGAACTAGAAGAGAAAATCTACATGGAACAACCTCTAGGTTTCGTGAAAAAAGTCAAAGAGCATAAAGTATGCCGACTTCGTAGGTCGATTTACGGTCTTAAGCAATCTTCTAGACGATGGTATTTACGTTTTCATAATGCAATCATATCATATGATTTCACTATGGTCCACGAAGACCATTGTGTGTACATTAAAGATCCAAAGATAAGTTTGTAATCTTATCATTGTATGTAGACGACATACTTATAGCTGCAAGTAACATCGAGTATGTAAAAGAGATAAAAGAGTGGTTATCTTCTACTTTTGAGATGAAGGATATGGGTGAAGCACCATACATTCTTGGAGTTAAGATTTTAAGAGAGCGTTCAAAGAGATTGTTGTCTCTTTCCCAAGAACCTTACATTAAGAAAGTTCTTGAACGTTTTAATATGCAAGATTGCAAACCCATAAAAACTTCTATTTCTAGAGGTGAAGATTTAAGCCGGAGGACGTGCCCTCAGAATCCACAAGAGAAAGAACAAATGAGAAAGATTCCTTATGCCAATGCAATTGGTTGTCTAATGTATGCGATGATGTGTACAAGACCCGATATCTGTTATGTCGTTGGATTAGTTAGCAGATATCAATCTGACCCAGGACAATAACATTGGAAAGCAGTTAAAAGAATACTGAGATATCTTAAAGGCACAATCGACTATTCCTTATGTTACCCAGGAACTGATCTACAACTCAAAGGCTATACTGATGCTGATTGGGGAGGAGATTTGGATGAAAGAAAATCTACCTCTGGATACACATTCTTGCTTAAATATGGCGCTGTATCATGGACTATCAAGAAACAATCATGCATAGCCTTGTCTACAATGGAAGCTAAATTTGTAGCACTTTCAGCAGGTGTGCAGAAAGCTGTTTGGCTTAAATGTTTTCTGGTCCACTTCGGTGTATATAACAATTCTATTGAACCAGTAACCATCAATTGTGATAGTCAAGCTGCAATAGCCTACACAAAGGATCCTAAGTACTATGGGAAGACACAACATATTGATATTAAGTATAATTTTGTTAGAGACATGGTTGTAAATAAAGAAGTGAGCATGAAATACATCTCTACGCACCATATGGTAACAGATCCACTAACAAAACCCATAGAATGTGATGCTTATGAAAGACATGTGAAGTCATTGGGTTTGCGTAGATGCTAGTGTATTTATATTTTTTTAAAGGTTTTCCCAAACATGTTCATGTATAACTTAATTATTAAAGTTAATGTTAGTGATGCATTATTATTCATTCTTGTTTGTTCATATACATATAATATTTTTTATGTTGAGTACATAACATTTATGGATAAAAAGTATGTTGGGCAGACAAACTGATTTTCCTATTCACACAGGAAATCGCCTCTGTTGTCAAGTGACTAATAGAGATGAGACAATTATAAACTTATTATTATCTGAAGCGATAATAATAGAGAGCTTGATGTTTATAATATGAATGTCGTTTTTTGAATTTATTGTTAATCATATGAAATTACATTTAACAGTCTGCCTTAATACCAGATGTGAGTTATAATAGATTGATAAAATTGTGATGACCCAAAAGGTCATCCCGTGTAATTTTAACTAAATTTATGCTCCGAGGCCATGAAAGCCTCCTTTTATCTCACCTCGAGGTGTGTGTGCAACCCGTGCGTGTAGCCGGGAAGCCGTTAAGTGGAAAATTGAATAAATGTAGAGTTTATGATAATTATTTGAATAAAGTTGACTTTGGTCAACATTTTTAATAAACGGACGCGGACCCGTGATTTGACGATCCCGGAGGGTCCGTTGGAAAATATGGGACTTGGGCGTATGCCCAGAATCTAATTCTGAGGTCCCAAGTCCGAGAAATGAATTTTTAAAGAAAATTATTTTCTAAAAAACATAAAGGCTTTGAAAATGAAATTTGATGTGAAACCTGTGTGATCGGGCCCGTATTGTGGTTCAGGAGCCCGCAACAGGTTCAATATGTTTATTATGAGTTACCTGTGGAATTTGGTAAGAAACGTACTAAGTTTGACGTTATTCGGACTAAAAGTGGAAAATATGAGAGTTTAAGATGTTGTGAAATATTACAATGATTTCGAGGCCTAATTCATTGTTTTTGATGTTATTTTGGTGGTGTAACTGCACGAGTGAGTCCGTAGGGTGTTTTGAGGTTGTGTGTATAATTGGTGTTGAGCCTCGAGGGCTCGGGAGAGTTTCGGGTAGGTTCCGGGGTGTTTTTAGACTTAGAACACAGTTGTTACAGGTCTGAGGGTCCAGGTCTCTGAACCTACAGCGAGGTCCACGGTCGCCCTAGCGCGGTCCGCAGTGGGGGAGTTTCAGCAGGTTCTGCAATGAGGTCTTCGCGGCCGCGGTCGCCCTAGCGCGGTCCGTGGTGGAGGCCTGTGAGGGGTATATATAAACGGGATTTTCAGTTATTTTCTATTTTTCAAAATCCTAAAAACATAAGAGGCGATTTTCTAAACACTTTTCTTCTCCAAAACATTTGTAAGTGATTTCTAACTCATTTTCTTTACTCTTTAACTTCTTTTTACAAGATTTCATCGTAGAATCCAGGGTTTTTCATGGTGGAATTGGGAATTTTGGGGAAAACCTAAGAATATGAAATTTGGGAATTTAGACCTCAATTTGGGGTCGGATTCCAAAGCCAATTATATATCCGGGCTCAGGGGTGAATGGGTAATCGGGTTTTGGTCCGAATTTCGGGTTTGGACCAAGCAGACCCGGGTTCGATTTTTGACGTTTTGGGGAAAACTTTAGCAAACTCATTTCCAAGCATTAGAATTTATTCATTTAGAATTTATTGATATAATTAAGTAACTTGTGGCTAGATACAGGCGAGTTGGTGGTGGAATTAAGAGATAAAGCGGTAGTTGAGTCTTGATTTGTGTTCGTAGCATCGAGGTAAGTGTTTGGCCTAACCTTAGCTTGAGGGAAGTAGAGTCTTATTTTCTATGTGATATTCATGTCCAACGTATAGGTGAGGTTACGAGTACCTATATGTTGTGGTCAAGCATGCCCGGGAGTCGAACTTGATGATTTATATAGTTTTCATTGATATTCTCTATGTTATGAAGTAATTGTCACTTTGGAAGCTATGACTTGAGGGTAGTTCTTGATGTAGAATGTTGTTGAACATTCGTTTGGTTGAGGATTAAATGTTCAAATTTCACTTCTGAGTGAGATTAGTTATAGATGTGTTCCTTGCCGAAACGGTAGAATTCTTGTTAAACATTTCCGTGCATTTAAGGTTTCTTATTGTTGAATTTTCCTGTCTATTGTTGCTTTCATATATGTGCACGAGGGGACATTCCGTGCCGAGTGATTGTGAGGTTATGCACGAGGGGACATTCCGTGCCGAGTGATTATTTATTTATGCACAAGGGACATTCTGTGCCGAGTGATTATTTATTTATGCATGAGGGGACATTCCGTGCCGAGCGACTAATTATTTATGCACGAGGGGACATTCCGTGCCGAGTGATTATTTATTTATGCACGAGGGGACATTCCGTGCCGAGCGACTAATTATATATGCACGAGGGGACATTCTGTGTCGAGTGATTGTGAGGTTATGCACGAGGGGACATTCTGTGCCGAGTGATTATTTATTTATGCACAAGGGGACATTTCGTGCCGAGTGATTGTGAGGTTATAGAACGAGGGGACATGCCGTGCCGTTTCTGTTTATTTATTTGTTCAGAGCTGTTAATTCATGTTGTTGTTTATACGTTTCAATTTTTGCCTTGTTCTACTATTTCAAAGGGTTGTTGCCCCTTTATCCCTAACTTGTTCTTCCTCCGTTGTTGTATTTACTTGCTTACTTCATGTCATTACTTCCTGTTATACTATTGAATTGCACAGGTGTTATCTATTGTCGTGTCCTAGACTCGTCACTACTTCGCCGAGGTTACGCTCGGCACTTAATCAGTACATGGGGTCGGTTGTACTGATGCTACAACTGCACCTCTTTATGTTGTGCAGATTACAGCGCCGGACCCAGTGGATATTGAGCGAGGGAGTATCCTTCAGTCCACGGCAACACTGAGATAGTCCTGCAGGCGTCTGTAGGCCTAGGCGTCACCTCTTATTCCATTCCTTTTTCTGTCTTTTTTCTTGTACTTCCAAGACAGTTGTATACACTTTGTTTCACACTGTTCGTGAGATTGTGATACCGGTTCTGGGATGTAATTAAGGAAATTGTTATGACATTTATTATTTAAGTTCTAGAATTTATTAGTCTTCCGCATTTTTATCATAATGGCTCTAGTATCATTGTACTTTAAATTGTTAATAAGTAAATTTAACCAAAAATGTTGGCTTGTCTAGCGGGTTCAATGTTAGACGCCATCACGACCTGAAGGTGGGATTTCGGGTCATGACAAGTTGGTATTAGAGCTCTAGGCTGCTTAGGTCTCACAACTCACGGACAACTTGGTAGAGTCTGAGGGATCGGTACGGAGACGTCCTTACTTATACCCCAGAGGCTACAATATTAGGAATGACTTCACATTTCTTCTTCTCTGTCGTGCGATTTGAATTCTAAATGCTAATTGAGCTTCTATTCTATTATCTCGCAGATGGAGAGAACACGTGCTTCCTCATCTACCGATCAGCAGTCCGATCCTCCTGTTGCAGCTCCTACGAGGGGCCGAGGATGAGGCCGAGTCCGTGCTAGAGGCCGAGGCAGGGGAAGGGCTCAGCCTAGAGCAACAACCCCAGTAGAGGACCCACAAGTAGACTTTTCCGGTGAGGTTCCTGCTCAGACGGTTCCAGTGGGACCAGCTCAGGTCCCAGAGGGGTTCATTGCCACCCCTGTTCTTCAGGACACTCTGGTCCGCTTAGTGGGACTTATGGAGAGCGTGGCTCAGGCTGGTCTTCTTCCTACTGCACCAACCGTCTCTCAGGCTGGGGGAGGGACCCAGACTTCTGCTACCCGCACACCAGAGCAGCTAGCTCCTCAGTTCCAGACTCCGGCACCTCAGACAGTCGGAGTAGCTCAGCCGGATATTGTGGCACCGCCAAGGGAGGGAGCAACTATTTTAGCAGATTCCCTATGGAGATTGGATCGGTTCACCAAGTTGTTCCCTACTACTTTTACTGGTGCACCATCAGAGTGGGGAAGTTTCTTCGAGTTACTCAAAGGGAGGATCTTCAGAGGCAGTTTGAGCGCCTCCAGTAGGGATCGATGACTATTACATAGTACGAGACCAGGTTCATCACTCTGGCCCGACATGCTATCATGATTCTCGCCACTGATTGAGAGAGAGTGAGGAGGTTTATTGAGGGTCTAGCTCAGCCTATCAAACTTCAGATGGCCAGGGAGACAGGCACTGATATCTCATTTCAGGATGCGGCCGATGTGGCCAAGCGTATTGAGATGGTCTTATCACAGGGGAGTGGTTAGGGATCTGACAAGAGACCTCGTCATTTCGGCCGATTCAGTGGTGCCTCATCTGGAGGCAGAGATCTCATTGGCAGAGGTCATCCTCGTAGGCCATTCCAGTCGGCACTTCAAGTATCCCGCAGTGCGCCATCAGCTCCTATAAGTGCCCCGCCAATTCAGAGCTTCCAGGGAAGTTATTCTGGTCGACAAAGGCAGTTCCAGGGTCAACATTCCAGCAGCCGAGGTCTTGCTTCACTTGCGGTGATACGGGGCACATTTCCAAGTTTTTCCCCCGAGGTTTTGGTGGTTCGCAGTATCAGGGTTTCCGTGCTATGGTTCCCGCATCAGGTGCACCCCCACCCCCTCAGTATGCTAGGGGTGGAGGTCGAGGTGCAAGAGGTGGAGGCCAGACAGCTAGAAGTGGAGGGCGGTCCACGAGAGGTAGAGGTCAGCCCGCATTAGGAACGATCCAGAGATGTTCAGGTTGGAGGGGCCCGACCCCGATGCTATGCTATTCCTGCCAGGCTTGAAGCTTAGGCCTCTGATGCAGTCATTACAGGTACGGTTTCAGTTTGTAGTAGAGATGCTTCAGTTTTGTTTGATCCCGGGTCTACATTCTCCTACGGGTCTTCATATTTTTCCCCTTATCTGAGTATGCCCCGTGATTCCCTGAGTACTTCTGTATATGTGTCTACCCTGGTGGGTGACTCTATTGTGGTAGATCGAGTTTACCGGTCATGTATAGTGGTTATTGGTGGTTTGGAGACTCAGGTAGATCTTTTGCTTCTTGATATGGTTGACTTCGATGTTATTTTGGGGATGGATTGGCTATCTCCATATCATGCTATTCTGGATTGTCATGCCAAGACAGTGACCTTCGCCTTGCCAGGAGTACCTCGTTTGGAGTGGAGAGGGACTTCTAGTCATTCTTCCGGTAGAGTTATTTCATATATGAAGGCTCGGCGCATGGTCGAGAAGGGTAGTTTGGCATATTTGGCATATGTTCGTGATTCTAGTGCCGAGGTTCCTTCTATGGAGTCTGTGCCCGTGGGTTTCCAGAGGTATTCCTTGCTGATCTACTGGGTATGCCACCCGACAGGGATATTGATTTTTGCATTGAGTTGGCTTCGGGCACTCAACCCATTTCTACTCCGCCATAACGTATGGCCCCGCCAGAGTTGAAGGAGTTGATGGATCAATTGCAGGATTTGTTGGATAAAGGCTTCATTAGGCTTAGTGTTTCTCCTTGGGGCGCCCCAGTGTTGTTTGTTAAGAAGAAAGATGGCTCAATGAGGACGTGTATTGACTACCGGCAGTTGAATAAGGTTACTATTAAGAATAAGTATCCATTGTCAAGGATTGATGATCTATTTGACCAGCTTTAGGGTGCTATAGTGTTTTCCAAGATAGATTTGAGATCTGGCTACCATCAGCTGAGGATTAGGGCGTCTAGTGTCCCTAAGACCGCCTTTCGCACTCGGTATGGGCCTTATGAGTTCTTGGTGATGTCATTCGGGTTGACAAATGCCCCGGTGCTTTTATGGAGTTGATGAACCGAGTGTTCAGTCCATATTTGTTTGTTATTGTTTTCATTGATGATATATTGATATACTCCCGTAGCCGAGAGGAGCATGAGCAACATCTTGGAGTCGTCCTTTAGACTCTAAGGGATAGACAGTTGTATGCCAAAGTTTCTAAATGTGAGTTCTGGTTGAGTTCGGTGGCATTTCTAGGCCACGTTGTGTCGGCATAGGGTATTCACATGGATCCCAAGAAGATTTCAGCAGTCAGAGATTGGCCTAGACCCACCTCAGCTACAGAGATTCGGAGCTTCTTGGGCTTAGCAGGTTATTATCGCCAATTTGTGGAGGGCTTTTCATCTATCGCAGACCCGATGACCAGGTTGACCCAGAAGGGTGCCCAGTTCAGGTGGTCAGATGAGTGTGAGGCGAGCTTTTAGAAGCTCAAGACGGCCTTGACCACGGCACCAGTGTTAGTATTGCCCACAGGTTCAGGGCCATATACTGTGTATTGTGATGCTTCACGGGTTGGACTTAGTGCAGTGTTGATGCAGGATGACATGGTTATAGCTTATGCTTCACGTCAGTTGAAGGTTCATGAGAAGAACTATCCAGTTCATGATTTGGAGTTAGCAACTATTGTTCACACGTTGAAGATTTGGAGGCATTATCTGTACGGGGTGCCATGTGAAGTGTTCATGGATCACAAGAGTTTGCAGTATCTGTTCAAGCAGAAAAAGTTGAATATGAGGCAGAGGAGATGGTTAGAGTTGTTGAAGGATTTTGATATTACCATCTTATATCATCCGGGGAAGGCCAATATGGTGGCCGATGCCTTGAGTCGGAAGTCAGCCAGTATGGGTAGTCTCGCTTATCTATCGATCGAAGAGCGACCGTTTGCTTTGGATGTTCAGGCTTTGGCCAACTGGTTTATGAGATTGGAGGTTTCTGAGACTGGCAGTGTTTTGGCTCATATTATAGCCCGTTCTTCATTGTATGACAATATTCGGACCAGGCAGTATGATGATCGTCATTTATGTGTTCTTAGAGATACGGTTCGGCACGGAGGTGCCAAACAGGTCACAGTTGATGGGGAGGGAGTCTTGAGGATGCAGGGCCGTATTTGTGTGCCTGATGTTGATGGTATTCGTGAGTTGATATTACAGGAGACCCATAGTTCCCGATATTCCATTCATCCGGGCACCGCAAAGATGTATCAGGACTTGCGGCAACATTATTGGTAGCGTAGGATAAAGAAGGATATTGTAGCATATGTGGCTCGGTGCTTGAACTGTCAGCAGGTGAAGTACGAGCACCAGAGATCCGAAGGTTTGATGCAGCAGATTGAGCTTCCCGAGTGGAAGTGGGAGCGTATCACCATGGATTTTGTAGTTGGGCTTCCCCGGACTCAGAGGACGTTGATGCGGTGTGGGTCATTGTGGATAGGCTGACAAAGTCAGCACACTTCATTCCTGTATCAGTTTCGTATTCGGCGGAGAAAATGGCAAAGATCTATATGAGGGAGATTGTTCGATTGCATGGTGTGCCCGTGTCCATTATATCTGAACGAGGTACTCAGTTTACCTCCCATTTCTGGAGGGTATTTCAGCGTGAATTGGGCACACGAGTTGATTTGAGCACATCATTTCATCCTCAGACGGACAGACAGTTCGAGCGTATTATTCAGATTTTGGAGGATATGTTGCGGGCATGTGTCATTGACTTTAGAGGTTCATGGGACCAGTTCTTGCCTTTAGTTGAGTTTGCCTACAACAACAGCTATCAGTCGAGCATTCAGATGGCTCCGTATGAGGCGTTGTATGGTAGACGGTGTCGGTCGCCAGTCGGGTGGTTCGAGCCGAGTGAGGCTAGATTGTTGGGTTCTGAGTTAGTCCAGGATGCCTTGGACAAGGTGAAGGTCACTCAGAATAGACTTCGTAAAGCTCAGTCCAGGCAGAAGAGTTATGCAGATCGCAGAGTTCGAGATTTGGCATTTATGATAGGAGACCGGGTTTTCCTTCGGGTGTCGCCCATGAAGGGCGTGATGAGGTTCGGAAAGAAGGGAAAGTTGAGCCCTAGGTACATTGGTCCATTTGAGATTCTTGATAAGGTAGAAGAGGTGGCCTACAGACTTGCTTTGTCACCGAGTTTATCAGTCGTGCATCCAATGTTTCACGTATCTATGATTCGGAAGTATATTGCCGATCCCTCTCATGTTCTTGACTTCAGCAGTGTCCAGTTGGACAAGGATTTGACTTATGAGGAGGAGCTGGTAGCCATATTGGCTCGGCAGGTTCTTCAGTTGAGATCGAAGAGTTATCCTTCGGTTCGTGTTCAATGGAGAGGTCGGCCTGTTGAGGCAGCGACCTGGGAGTCCGAGTCCCATATGCGGAGCCGATATCCCCATCTTTTCCCCGATTCAGGTACCTTTCTATGTCCATTCGAGGACGAACGTTTGTTTTAGAGGTGGTGATTGTGATGACCCAAAAGGTCATCTCGTGTAATTTTAACTAATTTGTGTTCCGAGGCCATGAAAGCCTCCTTTTATCTCACCTCGAGGTACGTGTGTAGCTCGGGCATGTAGCTGGGAAACCGTTAAGTGGAAAATTGAATAAATATCGAGTTTATGATAATCATTATAATAAAGTTGACTTCGGTCAATATTTTTTGTAAACGGACCCGAACCCGTAAAATATGAAACTTGGGCGTATGCCCGGAATCAAATTCTGAGGTCCCAAGTCCGAGAAATGAATTTTTAAAGAAAATTGTTTTCTGAAAAACATAAAGGCTTTTGAAAATGAAATTTGATGTGAAACCTGTGTGATCGGGCCCGTATTGTGGTTCAGGAGCCCGGAACAGGTTCAATATGTTTATTATGAGTTACCTGTGGAATTTGGTAAGAAACGAACTAAGTTTGACGTGATTCAGACTAAAAGTGGAAAATATGAGAGTTTAAGATGTTGTGAAATATTACAATGATTTTGAGGACTAATTCGTTGATTTTGATGTTATTTTGGTGGTGTAACTGCACGAGTGAGTCCGTAGGGTGTTTTGAGGTTGTGTGTATAATTGGTGTTGAGCCCCGAGGGCTCGGGAGATTTTCGGGTAGGTTCCGGGGTGTTTTTAGACTTAGAACACAGCTGTTGCAGGCCTGAGGGGCCAGGTCTTTGAACCCACAGCGAGGTCCGCGGTCGATCTTTCGCGTTTCGCGGTGAGACCTTCGCGGTCACGGTCGAGTTTCAGCAGGTTCTGCAATGAGGCCTTCGCGGCCATGGTCGCCCTAGCGCGGTCCGCAGTGGAGGCTTGGGAGGGGTATATATAAACGGGATTTTCAGTTATTTTCTATTTTTCAAAACCCTAAAAATATAAGAGGGGATTTTCTAAACACTCTTTCTTCTCCAAAACATTTGTAAGTGATTTCTAACTAATTTTCTTTACTCCTTAACTTCTTTTTACAAGATTTCATCGTAGAATCCAGGGTTTTTCATGGTGGAATTGGGAATTTTGGGAAAAACCTAAGAATATGAAATTTGGGAATTTAGACCTCAATTTGGGGTCGGATTCCAAAACCAATTATATATCCGGGCTCAGGGGTGAATGGGTAATCGGGTTTTGGTCCGAATTTCTGGTTTGGACCAAGCAGGCCTGGGTTTGATTTTTGACTTTTTGGGGAAAACTTTAGAAAACTTATTTCCAAGCATTAGAATTTATTCATTTAGCATTTATTGATATAATTAAGTAACTTGTGGCTAGATACAGGCGAGTTGGTGGTGGAATCAAGAGGTAAAGCGGTAGTTGAGGCTTGATTTGTGTTCGTGGCATCGAGGTAAGTGTTTGGCCTAACCTTAGCTTGAGGGAATAGGTATAGAGTCTTATTTGCTATGTGATATTCATGTCCAACGTATAGGTGAGGTGACAGGTACCTATATGTTGTGTTCAGGCATGCCCGTGAGTCGAACTTGATGATTTATATAGTTTTTATTGATATTCTCTATGTTATGAAGTAATTGTCACTTCGGAAGCTATGTGTTGAGGGTAATTCTTGATGTAGAATATTGTTGATTATTCGTTTGGTTGAGGATTAATTGTTCAAATTGCACTTCTGAGTGAGATTGGTTATAGCTGTGTTCCTTGCCGGAACGGTAGAATTCTTGTTAAACATTTCCATGCATTTAAGGTTTCTTATTGTTAAATTTTCCTGTCTATTGTTGCTTTCATATATGTTATGCACGAGGGGACATTCCGTGCCGAGCGACTAATTACTTATGCACGAGGGGACATTTCGTGCCGAGTGATTATTTACTTATGCACGAGGGGACATTCTGTGCCGAGTGATTATTTATTTATGCACGAGTGGACATTCCGTGCCGAGTGATTATTTATTTATGCACGAGGGGACATTCTGTGCCGATTGATTGTGAGGTTATAGCACGAGGGGACAAGTCGTGCCGTTTTTATTTATTTATTTGTTCAGAGCTGTTAATTCCTGCTATTGTTTATACGTTTCAATTGTTGCCTTGTTCTACTATTTCAACGTGTTTTTGCCCCTTTATCCCTAACATGTTCTTCCCCCGTTGTTGTATTTACTTGCTTACTTTCTGTCATTACTTCCTGTTATACTATTGAATTGCACATGTGTTATCTGTTGTCATGTCCTAGCCTCGTCACTACTTCGCCGAGGTTAGGCTCGGCACTTACTTAGTACATGGGGTCGGTTGTACTGATGCTACACCTGCACTTCTTTATGTTGTGCAGATTACAGCGCCGGACCCAGTGGACATTGAGCGAGGGAGTATCCTTCAGTCCACGGCGACACCGAGGTAGTCCTACAGGCGTCCGTAGGCCTTGGCGTCGCCTCTTATTCCATTCCTTTTTTTGTCTCTTTTCTTGTACTTTCAAGACAGTTGTATACACTTTGTTTCAGACCGTTGTTTTTAGTAAAATCTTAGACTGTTCGTGAGATTATGATATCAGTTCAGGGATGTAAGTAAGGAAATTGTTATGAGATTTATTATTTAAGTTCTGGAATTTATTATTCTTCCGCATTTTTATCATAATGGATCTAGTATCATTGTATTTTAAATTGTGAATAAGTAAATTTAACCAAAAACGTTGGCTTGTCTAGCGGGTTCAACGTTAGACGCCATCACGGCCTGAAGGTGGGATTTCGGGTCGTGACAAAAATAAAGAGTTGATTTACGAACTCAAAGTTAGACATGATTTGTCTGAACTATCATCTGCACAATATTGAATTTATAAAAGACATACGCTCTACGGGAAATGAGTCAATACTGTGATACGTGATTCATACAACGTATGTATAAAATGACCTTAAAGGAAGGTACAAGTTTTAATCTCTGCTTGCTATCGTGTGAAGTCCTAAAAATTATTAATTTTCACTTCGTACCCTCATGACTCTGACCAGTTTCTTAAGATTCAGTTTGGTGTTTGCTATCTTAGAGTGTTGTCAAAAGATCATGTTTGATTCGGTCTGGCGGAACATCTCTAGAAAAGCATATCAGATTGAGATTGAGAGATTCTTTAGAAGAGGAAGATCATTAAGTATTATCACATTAATCGTGTTCATTGATCGATCCATTATGTTTGTTCATTGGACAAGAACATAATGATGAACTCAAATTAAGACAAAAGAGATTGTGGGATATGAATGTGATAAATGGTCTAGGGTATTGCATACTGTTATGTACTCCAAATTCCATTAAATCGAGATGCTATATATTCCTAACAGATGTATAGCAGTGAAGCTCTCAAAGTATGCACCGGTCACACGGTCTAGTCGTTATGTATGGAAGTTACAGAATATGAGTGAGAGTTGACCCACTATGTGTGAGTGGGAGATGAAAGAAACGGGCCACCCATATGGGCCAACCCAAACCATGTTTAATTAGTAAATATATTTATAAGTAAATATATTTATATATGTGTAATATCTAATTAAAATAAAAGAAGAGACACAACGGTTAGGACTCCCTAAACCGTTGTGTCGTATCTGTTCAATAAAAGGAGATGATCGACTTCTCTTTCTTCAACAGAAAAGTTTTCTTCTTTCTTGTCTCACAAAAATGCTAAAGAGTTCTGGTGAAGGTCTTGTGAAGATTTCTTCAACAAAACACTTGGAACAAATCTCTGTAACAAGGTACGATTATAGACTATGAACTTTATGGTTTAATTCGTGTGTTAACATGTGATTGAACTATTTGACTAGTGAAACAAATACATTAATCCTGCAAACTATGTGTTTGGTTTAATTCTTCAGAACCAAAAAAACTATTACCATGAAATATGGCATTCCGTGCATAGATCACAGTTGAAAACCAGTATCTGAGATTGAAAATTAGCATTGCCCTGGTTAATAGAAGTAACAAAAGGGACAGTGAACATATGAAACCCGTGACCCGCCTTTATGTCTATTAGTTTAAGAAATTAAATCCCCACCCGCGACCCGTCCCGCCCCGCGTTATCTTTTTTATTTAAAAATAGAACTCGCCCCGCCCCGCCCTATTAACATCCCTACTTGAAGAGGTCATATTACGTTAAGTAAGAAACCGTTTGGTTAAAAGATATGGAAAGGTTAATTAAACTACCGTGCAAAAAGATAGTTTAGATTTTCACACTTTAAACAAAACTAAAAGAAATAAAAGTCGCTGAAATGAGTCATGTCTACGTGAACAGAGAATGAGAAGGCTGTTGGAAGAGTGTGTGCGAGGTTGGTAATTCAAATCTTGCTCTTCTATGTTGGCTCTCCTAATTAATTTTCGCTTTGTCCCAATGTATGTCGTAGTATTTGGCTAAATATAAAATAGAATAAATTTTTTAATCAAAACTAAATTACGTAAAAATGGTTTTAAAATAAATTATTTGTTAATAATAAAATATGATATTTATTTTTTAGAATAGACAAAAAAAGATATGGCATATAAATAGAGATGAGTATAAGGAAGTGGACATCAACATCATACTGGGTTGGGACAAATGCCAATACGATATCCAATAAAAACTGGGTACCAATTCTAACATCGACTTCTGGAATGATGCTTGAATTGCCCTCAGCACCACCATTAGATTTTTAATACATGGTCCTATTGCTTTAACCCATAATACAAGGACTATAAGTACCTATAGAGCTCAACATGAATGGAAATGGGCAGAAATCTCTTTTCACGTTCTAGAATTCATAAAAAAGAACTTATCAATACGATCAAAGTGCCAGTACAAACGACGTGACACTATCTATTGGGGCTTATCTAATCATGGAAGATTTACAGTACAAACAATGTATTCAAAATTGTTACAGCAGAGTTACAAATAACAGGCCACATACCTCCTTACAATTGAATTTGAAAAATACTCGTACCCTCCAAATTAAAAGCTTTCCTATGGCTTACAATGCACAATAAACTACCTACCAAACTCTATCTCCATCACATAGGTGTTGATATCCAATTTTTCCTCAAATTATTTTAAAATTTTGGATATATGCCTTCAAAATCACTTTTTATAATAACTAGTATTTTTCCATAATTTTCCATATTTTTATTAATTTGTTTCCAATTTATTCAGTATTTTATATTCAATAATTATTCATAAATTGTATTATAAATAATTTTCAAAATATTTTCCAGCTCAATATATCATTTTAATCCTATTGGAATTTAATTATCTCACAAATTAGCCAACTTGACGTATTTAGCTATAATTACAGCAATTTTACAATTATAGCCTAATTGTACATTTTATACCACTTTAAATCAATAACTAGTCATTTTATATTTTTAATATTAGTTAATTACATTAATTTAATATATTTAGCCTTAATTTCATTTTTATACAATTATTAGCTATTTTTATTAATTATTTATCTATTTAAAGGGGTATTTAACTAATAGCCACTTTTTAATCCTAAAATCAGCCTAATTTATCCCGACCCCAACCCAATTAACTAGCCCAAATACCCTAGGCCCAATCCACTATCATATACGACCCAATCATGTGAGTAATTTGGATTGTTGATCAAATTTGATCAACGGCCCAGATTCACTCTTACCTAATTTAACCCCTAACGACAACCCCCCCCGGTCTCTCATTCACTCCTCTCATACTCTCTCTCTCTGTCTCTCTGGTTCTCTCTAGAGACTACTGGTCTCTTCATCTTCGATGAAGTCTGTTCGTCTCCCCGGCCACCTACTCGCCGAAAACCATGAAGGTCTCACCTCCTACCGTCCCTATGCCTCCATCCTTTACACGTGTGTCACCACCTTGAGGATCTCAAGTGAACCAGAGGCGGTTCAACTCCTCTCTCCGATCTCATGCCATTTTGCCAGCCATCTATGGTCGTTCGAGTAAGATCTACCACTTTCCGACAAAAGACCGGTAATATCTTTGAGTTTCCTTCTTCTTTTCTGGGTTCTTTTGGAAACCCTAACTCTGAACCTCTCGATTTCTTTAGATCTGTAACAGGGCTGTGATTATTATGAGGTTTTTACATGTTTTCCTCAAAGATCTTCCTGTTTCTAAAACGATTTCCTCACTTCTAAAACTAGGGTTTCAAAACCTTTTACAAAAACAGTTTCCTTTTAATTTCTCAGCATTATTTTGTGGTTTTGTCATGTTTAAAAAATATTTGATCCTTTCTAATCTGTTTGAGTCATTTTTGTTAAAAACCCTAAACTTCTGGGTTCAATCTGTGAGTCCGAGTCTGTTTCACAATATTGTTTACCTGTTCTAAGCATGGATACTGCTTTCATGTATGTTCTGGGTGTTCTTGTGATTCCTTGCTCTAATTGTTGCTAGGGTTTTTCATTCCCTGTCATGTATGCCTAAATGTCTACTGGTTCCTTTAATTATTTTCTACGAATCCCTAATTTCACAATTAGGGTTTTCTGATTTTGTTCAACATGTGTTATGCCTGAACTATTTAATTAGTGCTCTATTAATTTTTACACTATATCCTTTACTGATTTTCAGTTTTCCTTAAATATGTGATACTCTCCTTTGAGTAGTACTGATTGCTTGATTTCGAGTATCTCTTTACTTGTATGATATTTTCCTTTGATTGGCATTGGTTCCCTGTGATTTGAATCTCACTCGAGATTTTCTTGACTGATTTCCAGAATCCAAACTATATTCTACCTTATTTCTATGTATAAACCTGTTGTCAAACTATTTTATACATTTTCCTCAATTTGTCTATTCTGTATTTAGTCCTAATTGCATGCTCTATTATGTACCATTCCTTATATGATTAAATCCGCCTCTTAAGTGATTTCTTTACTTGTCTGTCACTGTTTGTATCCGTTTGAACTAGGACTCCTTAATTATAGGGAGTACTTGCATTGATTGGATCCTAATTGTGATTACTTCTAAAATTATGTAAAACTAGTAATTGTTACCATATTCTCTGCCTACTTTCAAAACTATATATACTATATTCTCTCATTAGTAAAAAGGAACACTAGTTCATTAACTCTCTTACACTTAAAAGCTTTCTGATCTTTCTTGTTACTTGCTACTCTCATTGAACTAGCCAGCTGGAAGCCAAGGCTAGTTATTGCACCACAACAACCCTATATTCTGTGTTTTTCTCTCCTTAACTGGTATGTGCTGATTCAATTTCAAGTCCCAAAACTCTATGTGTTCTGCTATTGCTTCAATTCAATGATTTCCAGTCTTGTTCCTGCCTACTATTTGGTTGCTTAATGTGTAATGGGTATGTTTAACTTATTGTTTCACCTGGCATGCCTGGACTACCCTATTTAATTTTATCCTGTTTAACTTATGACTAGCATGACTAAGGATCTGCCTGCTGCTCTCTCTAGTATGCCACAACCTAATTCTTTCCCATGTTTAATTGCTTGCCTAGTTTGTTTATTGAGGTTCTGGTCTAATCTGCTTGCTAAATTGCCTAAGATCTCTAAGTAATTCTGATTCTGTGTAACTATGTTCTCACATGCCTGTCCTGAAATCCATGCCTTATGTCCGTACTATTAGCTGTATGACTAATTCCTTAATCCTATAAACTCCTGAAAAGCTTCTGTGCTTCTGTCATTATCTGTTTCACCATGTGTGTTCTATATGTCCACATACCCACAACCCCTGAGTGAAATTTGTGTTAGAATGATGTTGAACCTGTTCAAATTGTTTGTTGACTTCACATAAGTGTTCACACTGTTTTCAAAAGTCGTTTTACTACTGATCAATTCCTATTTTCATAAAGCTTCTTTATTTATTGGATAAATCCAGTACTGTTCCTTTCTTACTTAAACCTTTTCAAACTACATCAAACACTCTCACTAGATATTAGGTTCTTCCCCTTTTGTGTGAGCATTGCTTAGGGACCCTTGAGCTCCCTCTGAACTTTGACACACAAGAGTTGTCCTTTCCACACTGCACTTACTCTCTCTTGGCTATGAAAATCTAGGTGTGAGCACTTCCCGGGATCTTTGAGGTCCTTAGGGAACTCTGACACACCCGGATTATATGAAAGACTGTGAAACAATGATGGCATTGAGAACTTCTGAAGATCTTGGGCCTATTGGTAGGCTCCCTATAGTGTAACTTCTTATTTTCTTTATTCAGTTCTGTAATTTATGCATTTGGTCTGTAATAATTATTTGTAAACAACTATTGGGGGATGGATAGTGAAAAGAGGAAGGGGTAGCTATGCATGCCATAAATGTTAAAGGGTAGAAACCATGCTATTAGGTTTACATTCCCTATGTGTGCAATAGAAATCATGTTTAGGACTAACATGTGCAAAGAATATGGTGCATTAGAAATCATGCTCTTTAGAATTCATAAACATTGTTTAAACATCTTATTGTTATGTCACTTAGAAATCTTGTGTATAGGATCAATAATAACAACGAAAAACTGCTACAATGTGATTCTGTCTATAGGATTCTGAAAAGATGTAATTTAAAAAAGCACGCCTTAGAATAATCATGTTAACAAATCTGCAATCATGATTTACCATGCTACACAAGTAGAGATCCTGTTCTAGGTAAACAATGAATAAAGTCTATCACATGTGCTATTCCTGAAGTTATGCATAATGCTGTGATCCTGTATTCATATAGAAAATCATGTTTAAGTTATCATGCTACATTAGACATCATGCAATAGAATCATACTCGCTTACTCAGTCTAAACACATGCCTGAAACAATCCCATGTTCTAAATAAACTGGAAATCAGTCTTTTGTACACATTTAGAATCACATGCTACTAAGATTGGTAATCAGAAACCTTAACAAATATGTACAACCGATGCATGTTATTTTATACCTAGGCAAGCCTTAGGAAATAAATTACAAGAAATAAAACCAGATTTGTCTTTGTGATCATGTTTAACTACCAGCATGCTAAAATCAGTAGGCAAGCCTGACTAGGACCTCCTCTCTGAGTTATGTAAATGGATTGTGTTATTATCACTTAGACATCATGTTTAGGAACTAAATCTGGACCTAAATTTGTGTATGAGGCATGCTGTGTATGTGCAATATGTGTGGAGGTATACTTGGGCCCCTTAATTGCTTTCTATGCTCTTCCCTTATGTACAGTCCTACTTGTTCTGTTATCTGTCGCCCTAGAATTTTTACCTTTAAAACCTGACGGTCTGCTTAGCACCTCCCTTTAGAATTTGATTCCTAATTTCCTCCGGGACTAATAGGAACGGATGGGTAACAACATGCATTAGAGTTCGTGACCAACACGCGCTTTAATTACCTTCACGGGGTGGAAAATGGTAGAATATGAATATGATGACCGGTGCGCTAATACCACGTATAGCCCCTCTTTGAGGAGTGTCATGCCGGGTATTGCATTGATGTGATCCATATTATTGTAAACGTAGGATACCTTTTAATTTCGCATGCTTAAATTGTAACTCTTTTCAAAATCAAATCATTTTCCATTAATTGTTTTCAAACATCTGTGTACTTAGACTTAAATCCCCTCTTATTTGAGCCCTTACTTGTTTGTTTGCCAAAATCGTATAAATTCACAAAAGCTGTTTGGCCGGGAACTACACTAGTGGATCTTGAGGGGTGACTAACACCTTCCCCTTAGGATAATTTCAAGCTCTTACCCTACCTCTGGCTAACAACTTAGTTATAGATAAACCCCTTAGGTGCCCTAACGCAACTCAAAATCGTTAGGTGGCGACTCTTCAAAAAATGTAAACCCCTTTCCCAAAAGGAATGAGTTGTCTCAACCGAATGTTATGAACCCGATCTCCGCGAGGAAAAAAGGGGGTGCGACAATAGTCATAACACTAGATGGCCATACCCACATATGTCAGACTTATCAGGAAAATATTAACCACATGTTTTTTCACTATCCTTCCATAAAACACATCTGGAACGACTTAGGACTAACGAAGGTTATCACCCCTATCAGTAGATCTTCTCCTCCCTCTGAATTGTTAATGCCACTTATTAATATAAAGCATACTAACATGCCTTTCCGTATCAACAGTAAAACATTTATTTCATACACATTATGACACATTTGAATTGCGCGTAACAATCACAACTTTAATCGTATAAGACCCAAACTTTACATCAAACTAATCACTAATCACGTGCTGGAATATACATACTTAGCAACCAATATAGAAAAAAATAAACTCACAATAATGCAGCCTATCAAATGGTTGCACCAAAACAAAACTACTACAAATTAAATACCAATGGGGCTGCATCAACGGTAATTCATAAAGTAGGTAGGGGTCTAATACGCGACGCAAATGGCAACTGGATTATAGGCTATGCAGGCAGTTTTGACAATGCCAACACAATCCATGCAGAACTAAATGCACTATTTCATAGGTTGGAATTGGAAAAAACACACAATTTGGTTCCGCTGGAAATAAACGTCGATGCGTCAGAGGTACTTACACTATTAAAAATAGATAACATAGTTTATACTAATCTACTAGCTGACTGCAGGCACCTCTTGGATCACATGCATAGTGTTACTACTGCACACACCTACAGGGAGGGAAACGAGGTGGCTGATGCTTGGCTAAAGCGGGCTGCACCATGGAAGCTGCTGCAAATCCTACTATTTTTGAAGAGCCACCAAATTTTGTCAAAACCTTTTTGCAACTGGAACGGGCAGGAACAGTTCGTTATAGGAAGACGACATGCTAACCACTAGACCAAGCTGTGGACATGGAACAACACCCTCTTGGTACTTATGCTGCTACTCAAGAGACCACAACCTCACATGGACTCAATGTGGTAGAACACATTATTTAGATAGCTAGAAACGATGTTTGTAATAGACTTATGCCTAACAACTATACTGGAGATGCTCATGCATCACCCTCTCTGTAGTCACTTTCGCTGTGTTTAATGCATCTTTCTAACCAAAAAGAAAAGGGAAGTGGACAACATAATTTTCATTTAGAAGATCACTATGTCTCTTTTTAGCTTTAGTTGTCACATATAGTATGAAGATATATATTTTTAAGGGAAGAAGGTTAAATTTGTCCCTATACTTTGGATAATTAATCATGTTTATACTTATTTTTATTTTCGTTTTAAATTGTCCCCATCATTAATAAGTAGATAAAATCACTCCTAACCCTAACAGATTTGAAACGTGGCAATAGGACCCCTTAGTTAAACTGCTAACTGGACAATTATCAACTCAAATTTTAGAAGGCTCGTGCCCATTTCCTTCTAGGTGTATCTTCTTCTTCTTCGCCAACCTTATCTCTTTTTTTTCTCTTTCTTCCTGTTATTAACCTGTTAACAGCTCAAATATTTAGATTATTTTTTGGACTTGTAGAGATAGAGAAAAAGAGAAAGTGTCTCTAACAAAAATGAAAGTTGTTCTACAAACAAAAAGATTCTTTCTCTACCTATTAAACCCAAAACCAAAGCATTTTACCCATTGAAGGCACATATTCAATTTTTTTAATTCTCTTAAACCTAAATCCCTTGAAGGATTATCTCTATCTTTATCTTCTGATGGGTTCCAAAACTTTCAAGGCTTTGCTAAAAAGCAACAATTAATTGGTCAAAAGAACATGTTTTTTTCAGTTTGCAAAGCAGAGGCTACTGCTGCAGCTGATGGGGTAACACTTCTGGGAGAAAAAAACTCTGATTTCGCCTGTTACATGATTAATTCTTGTGATGAAATAGGTAAAGAAAAAAGTTGTGAAATGAGTCTAGAAGAGAATGGCTGAACAAGGTTTAAAAAAAGGCCAAATACATCGGCAACCCCTTAAAGTTGTCATTCACTTTTCATTTACACACTATATCTTAAGATTCCATTTGAACACTTCACCAAACTCATATATGTCATTTAGACATAAAATTAATAGGAAATCAAACACAAAAGATGCGTGAATTTACACGCCAAAGTGACAAATAAGACAAGGACACGTGGATTTAACTTGAATAAATTAAAATAAAATAAAAATGAACCGGTCCCCGCCCCTTCGTCATCTTTTCTGATGATCCCCCTCCTTCCGT